>JAPZDV010000013.1:6783098-6839318 GCA_029814665.1 Acanthurus lineatus
AATTACCACTGCGCGGGGTTCGCCACGCTCCGCCAGCCTGCGCCACCTTGCGCTGCGCCACGAAAATAGAGCCCCTTGTGTTTTACTCACAATCTTTATGGTGAAATCATTTATTTTAAAGTTTTGCTGCAGCAACATAAATGTAAAGTAATGAAAGTAATAAAAACTGATTTCAAGGTCATAAATTGAACTATAAGCATTTTCAAGCATGAATGCTTTATGTTATATTCCTTTTTTTCCCTCTTCTCTCATGTGAAAAGGTATCGTACCTCTTTGACACCTGCTTTTGATTGTCTGTGATTTCCTGCCACACACCTGTTACCTGTTGATCAATTGTGCCCATTCAGTTTAAAACACAACTGTGTGCTGCTGCTGCTCTGTTTGCTCTGACTGTGACATGGAGAGTCAAACTGTCTGCTGCTTTTCTCTGCACTCATTTAAAAATATGTTGTGGTTTCATCTTTTAATTGCATTTGTGACATTTTTGGCTCTATTTTAAGTCCTACAGCCTGTTTCCTCACTTTGTGCCCACACCAAAAGCTTATTAATAATTCTAAAAGCTGTTGAGAGGTCTGAAAAAAACTCTTGAAGCACGCTGAAGAAAAATTGAGAAGTTAATGTAGTGACAAGAGGAGAAAGAGAATTAAGTGTTTGTGCGAGTGAGAGAAAGAAAAATGAAGGCAGAGACTATAAATGATATTTCCCAAGCAGACTCCCAAGAAACAGTGAAGTATAATGTGATTTAGAATAGTCAGATTTCAGCCTGTGGCTTAAACAAACCAGCTTCATGTCTCAGTTTCTCATGTCAGGCTGAAGTCGTTTTTTTCTTTTCTTTCTCTGTGCAGGGAAAGTTCATCCGCAGACTTCAGAGCAGGTTGTTTAAAAACCAAAACCTATGAGGTGTTAACGAAAGATAATGTGCAGACCAGGAATGAGGGATTATCCTCCTATCTGTCTTTTTGGGAGAATCTCACACCACCGGACAGGACAGGATGGGACGGGAGGGGGGAGATAAGACCGAGATGCTGAATTAGCTAGAAGAGCAGGAGGCGCTTTGCCAGAGAGGTATTTTATCCCAGGAGATGGGAAGGGAGTGAAAAAGGAAGTGGGAGAAGGTGGAGGAGACACAGCCGGTTGTATTTGAAGAGAAGGTAGTGGATGGATGGGTTTGGAGGAGATAAGAGTGTGTGTGTGATGGTTGCAGATAAAGAAAAGGAGGTTCGGTACAAGAACCAGCTGGAACTGTTTACACACACACACCTTTATGACATAAGAACATATGCACTTACATATACAAACATTAGCGGAGCACAGCCTCATTCCTCCTGATCTCTGGCATTTTGACATCGTCTTATCTCTGTTATAAACCTGGAATCCCACAGAACTGTGTGAGTGAAAAGACTCGATGGAGAAGTGACAGCAGATGAGAAGAACTTTCTTTTTTCTTTGAGATCACAATAAATTTGGAGTTTGTCAGAAGTAGTGTTAGAAAACAGCTAATTACATTTGCACCAATACTGCTCCCATGGATTATTTTATTTTATTGCACTCGAGAGTGTCAATATTACACAAGTATTAAAGTAAAATTCATATTTTACTGCAGTAACTTGACAGCTACATATATTATATATATGCATATTAAGGTTTTAATTATTTTCAATCACATATTCAGTTTGATCTGTGTGTGTTTTATGAATCCTCCTGAAAATGAGGTGATGTTGCTGTGAATTTGACCAATAAAATATTGTCCGCATATTAAATATGATGGATAGGTTTGGATTAAAAAACTTTAAGTAGTTTAATTTTGCTTCAGTTAACTATATTTAACATCAACATGATGTTTGCATCAGAAAAAAGCATCACAACATGAGAAAATGTGTTTAATGAGTTGTGTTTTTTTTTTCATACTTAAAGTTGAGCCAATCAGTGATTGAGTCATACAATCATGTTTTTATGCAAAACATGTTGTAGTGATAAATCAACAGATAATCTTCAGATAATCACCTACTTCTGCATTCTTATAAACTCTTTGGAGCATTTTAGCCACATTATTCTTTTTGGATCAGTCACATTACTCTTGGTAGCAGAAAAAGGAAGGCAGGAAAGCTTAAATAAACTGAAAACACAGCACCAAAACACAGGAAATTAGCAACTAGCTGCTGAACATGGAGTATTATAAAGCTGAAGAAACATACTTTTGTACATAGAGTGAATATTAGGCTTACCATGGCTAAAAGTGATGCTAATGTTGCTACATGTCTGCTTCATGTGCACATGAGCTGCTGTTTGCTAATATGTTCACATTATTAACTCAATGCAGTGATACTTCCATGTGAGTGCAGTTTGTTGCACTGCCCCCGTGTGGTCAAAGAGATCAATTAATCCTGGTTTAAACGATTTTTTTAATTTCTTGATCCTTCCTTACCAAACTTTCACCATTAGATCGCTTCCTCTCGCAGTCATTTTGGACACATTTCATGGATCAAAACAAATGTCACAAAGTAGTCTTAGCCTCATGAGCCTCACACATTTATCTGCACATTTATCTCAAACATAACATTGCAGTCTTGGCTTGCAAAAGACAAAAAACAGTCATCAGTGATTAATTCAATGGCTGATATATTCTGACTTTAAGTCCCGGATAAGAGTCAAGATCTTACTTCCTCTTAATGCAACTTGATAGCATCTTTCAGTAGACGTCCCCTGCCTGGCTAATGTGCTCGTCTTTTAAACTCAAGTTCGTAATGTAATCTCTGTTAAAAAATCTCAATACCCAGATGATGTCACCCGAGCAACTTTCTCAGCCTTTGGAAAGCTCCTCCAGAGCCACACAGGACTTTACACAACTGTTTTCACAGGCTGAGTGTTATTCACGGTTTGTTAGTTGCCTGTGACGTGTGAAATCATCGGACTGACATTGGACAATTGAGAATTCAGCTTTGGACAGCAGGTAGAGGAATTACAGCTCAATAGGTGGTTTTCAAAGTCAAAGTCAGATCTAAGAGATCCTGTAAAACCTTTGGCCCAAAACCCTTCTTGTCTTCGTTCGGCTGAATAAAACAGCAGTAACGCAACTCCGGGCGCTAGATGCGAAGTGCAGGCGTCGATCTGTGATGTTTTTGCCAGAGCAACACATGTGCTGGTAGTTAGCTGCTATTTTCAATCTGGCCTGTGATCATCCGAGTGTCGGTGACTTTTCTGACTCACCTTTTAGAGTGAGGAAAAGCAGCAAACCCCCATCACTGTCCCCCTCCAGCTCTCACACACCATAATAACCCCCGGTGTCCTTGACGTGACCCACATGCAGATGTCAGAGGAGGGTTTTTGGAGCTCAGTATGGCCTCTATTAGGTGCCTTAAAGGCAGGGGGGGTTTAAACAGGGGGTCTGAGTCATTGATTTACTGATTAAATAAAGGAATAGCAGCGCAGAGAGAAGGCGCTCCAAGACACCTGCGTTCCTTTAACTCCTCCTGCAAAAAGGCTTATGTTCGTTTTGGCAGCTCTTTGCTCTGCAGGGAACACGCTCGTACATTAGATCTTACTTTTGTATTTCCTCCAGTGTGTGTGTGTGTGTGTGTGTGTGTTCGGCCTTATAATAACACACAACATCACACTTTTGTAATACAAACTGATAACTTTCATGCATGTGAGTCTCACATCTCCACGAGCACTAAAAGTTCTCCAACACCTCTGGCGGCGGCACACACAGGCACACTTTTAACAATGAAATTTTACAATGAATTTGGGGATTTCAATTTCTCCTCTTTTAGTACGAGTAATAAAATCTCCTAGATCTGTTATTCATAGTCCAAAATGTTAATGAAAGAGGGGGAAAAAATGACTACGACGGCTGCCAAAATCAACCTACAGCTTCCTGGTTTGGAGAAGGGGAGTTGAAGTGGAGAGGAGCAGCGTTCAGCTCCAAAACTCTGTCAGATGCATAATGACTATCACATTTTCCATGTGTGGCTCAGTCTGCAGACAGCGGGAATCCACTGAATTCGTTTACTGGCACCTTTCAGAGCTCTGCACGGGGCTTGTTGTGCATGCAAATGGTTAACTAACAAATTACAAAGGACCAAGCTGCAGAATATTTCTGTTGTTCTTCCAAAGATCACACACCTGATTGAATTTAAGCTACTCCACTTTGCGGTAATGTAATTCTGAACATGCAGAGTTTGTGCTAATGTGGTTCACAGTCACAAGGATCTGTGTTCATTGACTCCGTATGTTCAGTACCTGCAGCTTTTAATACATGACTGCAGTTTAGAAATCAGGGAGGCAAGCAAAGGGAATAAGTAAGACACACAAACTAAACACTAATACAGAATTTATTGTTTGGTTTGTTTTTACTACTGATAAGAAAAATGTCAAGTAGAAAATTTTATAAGGTTTCTAAGGAGGCAGCTGGTTTTTTACAGAGAAACATCTGGAAGGTCGTCCATGGAAACTGCATGTGCAGGAGATTGGACGAAACATCTGACTGTCATATATTAGAGGCTAACTTCAACCAATCAGATCAACTTTACTGTAAATCAAACCAAAGACAGTCTGCAGGAGAGTGGAAACATCTTTTTCATTGAGAAAAGCCTTCAACACTACATTCTTTGCTTGTCTTTTAATAAAGAAATCCTCTCTACTTTTGATAAAACTGATGCTTTAGTAGCTTTTACACCAATATTTTAGGGAGCTGCCATTGTTGTTGTTGTTCTCAAACATATAGTCGACTCTAAACTGCATCTGTAGCTGCATGTGGTTCCTAATTGGATGCTGGTTGGTTCAAAATGCAGGCACATAGTTTGAAGTCTGGCGAGATTAATTTGAAAAATCATGTGTCACCTGGTCTTGCAAACCCATTCTTGCAAAATAAAAGGCTTTAAATGATAAGTTAACTCTGTTTAAATGTAAACAATCTCTGTTTTTACTGTTGTTCAGCATATAGCTGTAAATAAAAAAAAGGAGTTAACATTACTAATCTGATCTGAAGGGGCTCATGCAATATTATCATACACATTTAAGTTTTCTGAAGGTTTATATAACATGTTTGTAGTTGAACATCCCTCATTAGCGTGGCTTTAGCCCTCGTAGATAAACTCTGACCTGCTGAGAATCTTCAGACGCAGATTTCGTGTTGCACAATCTGTACTGTAGCTCTGTTTGTGCTGCGGTATGAAAGGAATGACAAAACTCTTGAGAGTCTCTGCAGAGAATAATAAATTCATCTCAAACAACAGATTAAGTTTGCACGAAAAGCTGCTTTCTTGAAGGGCACATTAGTCACGAACTAAATACTTTATTTAACTGATTGCATATGTTAACATTCCTTTCACTTTATATGTGAAGAAGTTACCACTTTGCACCCTGATGACTCCTGTGCAACACTTTCAGTTAATCATTTCCCTCCCATTACTTCTTCTAAATTAGTCTAAACAAACAGTAGAGTAGTTTAAAGCCATTGTCTGGTGTTGATTACTGCTTCTTAGTATCGCCTCCGTGCCATTCACTGCCCAGATGTCAGACAGATCCTCCAGCGTCTCGACTGCAGGCAGCCTGAGGAAGAAGACGAGCGCCACCCCTTCTGTCTGCAGCGCTTCTGTCTGAGCACATTTTGGCAGAAAACACTTCTTCTTCTTCTTCTTCTTCTTCTTCTTCTTCTTCTTGACTGGCCGCAGGAGAAGAAGACTTGTTATCATTCAGCCTGACTGACCACGCCCACGCATCCGACCGCAGACGTGGAGGGCCACCCAGAAAGAGCTCCAGCACCCATGATGCCGCATTACAGAAGGCATTTCCATTGTCATGCCCACCTCAGAGCCTCCCACCGGTCCTCAGATCCGATCCCTTTTGCATTTCGTCTCGCAGATTTTGGAGAAAATGTGTTTAATTCTATAATAAGTGGTTTGCTCTCGCTCTTGAATCTGAATTATGATGCAGAGGAATTCATCCGAGGGATCGTAATTTTTTTGTTTCCATTCTGAAGTTTTCCAACGTCTCTACTCACATTTACTTCACTGACACTGAATGAAACATTAGGGTTTAAATTTCACCCATAAACTTAAATAAAATGCTTAACTTTAAGATTCTAAGATAAACCTCAAACTACACACGAATTCCACCTCCAACACATTTTTTTAAATATGCATAAATTTTCACCTCACGTGTGACTGAAGTAATTCTGACCACCTGACAACACGCAGACAACACACAGACCACACTTACATTCCCATTTTACAGCCCGTCATGGTCTCTCAAAGCCACCGTCGAATGAAAGCGTCTTATTACCAGAAACCGTGAAATCACAGAGCGACTCGCTCCACGATGACCATAATGTTACACTAACGTAACCCACAATCGACACCAGAGCAGAAACCACCGAGTGGAAGAGAAGAAGTCAGTTCAGAGTCGATCTGTTGGAGGAGAAACACATTCAAAGAGCACAAGAGGTGCTTCAGCGTCCTTCATCCGTTTGGCAGAGTCAGATACGGATGTGGCCAACACGGTGACGAGTTTGGCTGACGTCGGCGTGTTCTGATAAAAAACTGCTCCATGGAGATTTTTTCCCAATCGGTTTTTCCCTTTTTAAAATATCCCAACAATCTGCACAGGCTTCCCGGTTTTATCTGGCAGCATCTCCAGCAGAACAGGAACTGCAGTTCAGTACATTTACACTTCAGACACTGTTTTGATTTTGGACATGAAGTAGAACAGTAGACGGAGGCGGAAATTTAACCTGACTTTATGACAACTGGATGTTTTTTCTCTCAAGATTAGATCAACATGAGAAACATCAGGATCCTTCTGCTGCTGCCTTTTTACTCTTTTCATACATCTTTGCACAAGAAGTTTTATTTTTAACACAACTGATCGAATTTTGACAGAAAGTTGGGTCACATCACAAGTGATAAAAAGGCTACATTTGTCTGAATCATGTGTCAATTTAGAAGCTAAAACCCTGAAAAGAGAAAACTTGTACAGAAGATTCTTAAAACCTTTGAAAAGATACACTTTGGACCAAATTTACATATGAGATCTTAACTACAAAAGAGTCTGTGAACTGTTTTGAGGTGACTTTGGGGTTTTTCTGATTCATCTTGGAACATCTAGTGGCTGTAAATGCATCTTTTCACAGACTGCATCAGTTTTCAGATGCACCAATTTATTTTTTTGTGCTCTGAAGCATCAATCTGGTCTTAAATAGGAATGACCTCAACCTTAATCTATAAATGTTGTCATTTTACATGCAGAAGAATATATAAAACTAAACACCACTTTCCTTACACGATGCTGTTTTATGGTGTTCCAGCAGGTAGTTTTTGGACAAAGATGGCTTTTTTCTGCAAACAAGGCAGAAAGAAATTACTTTTATACCTCAAATACAGTTTTGTGGTTTATTATCCCAGCTGCTCATCAGAGGGAAAACATCACATTATTTGTTTTATTTCTGGTTTTCTCCAACTGGCGACATTCAGATGTTTGTTTTCCTTTAAAGTACTTGCCAGCACTCCGTCAGCTCCGGGGGTCTTTGTAGTGGTTTTCACATTTTGACTGGCACCTGAAGCAACCAGCTGGAGATCTGACCCCGCGGGGTAGACGTCTGACCCGGGTGGGTAGACGGAGATCAGATGAGGTTTCGGAAACAGAAAACTCAGATCCAGATCGACTCTGCGGGAAAGTTTTAGATCCCCGAAAATGCTGACTGACAGAGATTCTAAGCTTTACTCTTATTTTGAAAGGGAATAAGACTCAAATTCTTATACCGTATGGTTGTGTTATACTGCACTTCTCATTTCTCACAGATGAATGGCAGCTGATTGAAGACAAACAGCCTCCGAATCCTGTTTTTCATTGGATAAAGTGTTTCTTTTGTTTTTCTTGTCCTGCTCTCCTGCGCTCTCGCTTTGAACTCACTCCTTCCTTGTGCTGATGGTGTTGTATTTCCTTCAGAGTCGAGCGTAGGCAGGCTATCAAATTCTGGATGCTAATGTGATGGTCATCAACCAGAGGGCCACACACACACACACACACACACACACACAGACAAAAAGAAACACACACACGCACTTACAGGAGAGCTGCAACGTTTTGGGGTGTTTAAGCTCCGATGTTTTGCTTTGTAACTAAAATCCAAGTCGCTCCGTGGGCCCCTAAATCCCTCAGCTGAGTAAGACCATTCCCGCTCCCCACTTCATTGTTGATGTAGTTTTCTGGAAAGACGACCTGTTTGTGTAACTGCAGCGAGCGCTGAGTCTGTGCAGAGCGAGTGGGGGGGCCTCTGGGCTCGTGGGAGGGGGCGGGGCCGCAGGACGGCGGAGGAGGTCGTGGATGCTGCCGCAGCCTGCGCGCCTGTCTGACCGCGGCTCATCTGAAAACCATTTTAAGAAGTGTTTGTTTCTCTACCTTTGCTATCAGCCGGTGAGACGTCATTGTGGTGGGATGAGGAGTGGGCACTCCAACCGACTCTCCACGTCTGATTTTCAAGCTGAAGGACGACTCGAAAGTCTCTCTGTGCAGCAAAATTAAATGCACTGTTAGCTTGAATCTACAGATATGAACATTTATGGAAATACTACCTGTCTATAGGAATAAAAACTCAACAAAATATTCAACAAAAATGTTGTTTTAAGGCATTTTACTGATGAGATTTCACATACTTTTTGTTTAAAAAAGTGTAAATTTATGATCTCAGTTTTATCAAAAAGTCAAAGTTCTTACTTCTTCCCTGTTTTATCTTCTTTATATGTTTCTAATACAACTCTGTAAACCTGTCAGTGAATCAAAGAAGATCTGACACACGAATCAGAGAATTTAATGTGGAAAAATAAAGTTCTGCCTCGCTCCCCCACAGCGAGGCGGCAGACAGTTGGAGCCTGGGAGAGCTGCTGGATGCTGCAATCATGGTTGCCTCACAATTTGACAATGCCTTTTGTTGGACGGGATACAAAGCTCAGTCAGAGACATCCTGTCAGAAAGGCACCACTTTTCCTCACTCCTTCCCCTTTTTACATGCAGGATCTGGCCACCATCACCGTCCCTGAGAGGTTTTTGGCTCGATGTGGACGATGTGACAGACGTAACTGGCATTTAAAAGTCATCCGTCACTGCTCTCTCTCCACCTCTCAGGTCTTTAAATCGTTTTTTGCTCTCCCTCATATTTTCTCACATTTCATTTTTTTTCCCCCTCCAAAGTCATCCGTTTTGTAACTGAGCCTCGGCCTTGTCCCGCCTGTCTTCACTCCTGCTCTCAGCCTCCTTTCACTCACGTACGACCATGAGCGTCGTGCCCGCCTGCCTCATGCGATGGAGGCGTATGGTTTCCATCACATGCAATAAAAGAGATGGAGCCTAGATCAGCCCACACATGAAGCCGGGATGGTGTCGGTTTCCTGGAGGGCCCCAGAGCCATCTCATTGGACCCAGAAGCCTTTTGGCCCTAATTCTGCACTTCCTCCTGTTGCGTCATTAGCAGGTAGAGCCTTGAAGTGAGCTCAGTGGGCATGTTGAGGTTTTTTCTCCAAGCTGTTAAACAGTCAGTTATTAGGCGAGAAAGATTCATGTTTTGGCTTCAGACTTTGGTGCAAAAGGATTAGTTATGTTTTCTTTGCTGGAAATCTCCTTGACCTCTTTCTTTCTTGAACGCAACTTTACTTCCATGCCTTTTAGGAAATTTTGCAGCCAAAAATCACCATCTGAGATAGATTTCGCAAAGACATGTTCAGGAAAAGGAGGTACAACAAAGATGGGGAGACATAAACCTGATATTAACTTTGGAGAAGACAAAGTTGAACATAACTTTCTCAAAAGGGATTCCTGAGACAGAAACCAGATGGAGTGTTTTAACTCTGCAAACACTACGCTTTCCACATTGACTGACTAACATGATGTTACCGTGGTTAGTTGGTGACTGTCATCTAAAACTGCTAGCAAATGTAAAGAGTGATCCATCACTCAATGAAGACTGGTGACATTAATTAATGTGGTTTATTCTATTGACCAACATAAGTAGAAACAGTTTGTTTTAACCATTTAAGTCCGTTACCAAGAACAGACTCTTGCGTAGGCACTGGATCAAACCATTATGAGGCAAAAGCAGGGGGATGACGATCTTTTAGATCTTTAAAAACTGCCTTTAAATGTCTATAATCAGCACAAAGAGTTTGCATTGCATATTATTTATATTACTTTAAGTATAAACTTACGATAAGAGTGATATATTTGGGGTAAAAACAATATTTTTCCCAGTATAGGGGGGGGGTTTGTGTCCCAACTGGGACAACCTCTTATACAAGGAGTTAAATTAAACATCACAGAGTTTCTCATGGAAATCGTCAAGTAACACTGACAGTATTTTAAGTGTAACTAGATCCAAAACAGGTACTATTTATTTAAAATCAAAGCAAAGAGAGTTTTTTTCCCTTCATTGCTAACAAAGATTTGACATAACTCATGACAGAACAAACAAAACAAGAAGAACCAAAAAAACCCGACATGCAGGCACACGACATAAATCATCTCATCATACATCAACAGGCCTCGCAACCCAAGCACCAAAACCACCTGAAAAATGAAACAGAAAGAAACAGAAAGAAAAGATAAAAAGCATATACTCATGTAGGTTGTGAATGTCTTCAAGTCACTGATTTCTGTCCACCAACACTGATGTCATGCACCGACCCGCTCACAAACACTCGCAGCACATGATTCAGTGCAGGCGGCCTCACAGCGATGCCGAGAGAGCCGAGCGGTGCATGACTCATTCATTGAGCCATCATCTCCCTCCTGACTGCTAAACATCTTGGCTTTGACTGCAGTGTATCAGAGATTGTATAAAACGTCTTGTTTCTGTTTGAGTAATGAAGTACAGATGGCATGAAAGTGAGACAACAGCAATGCAACAAAAACAAACAACTGAAAACAAACAGTTTTGGCATTCGGAGAAAACAAATGGATTTCACAATCAGCAGAGATATTGCGGGTGGATAACAGCCGTCTACTGTCTTCCTGATGTAATGAGTCTGTAATGAGACTTAAAAAATGCTTTTACGAGTACTTGGCTTGAGTACAAGGCAGAGGCATTTAAAGCCATGTGTTTGTAGAATACTTATGTTTGAGAAAACAAGTACTGAGACAATAAACTGCAGTTTAGCAAACAGAAATGCAGACAGCACTTAAATGCAGAGTAGTACATGTAAAGAGATATACAGTATAATTAAGATTGATGGTAAATGCAAAATCTCAAAAGCTGTCTTGAAAGTGCTTGTTTTAACTGATCCCAATACGATTTTCTTCTCGTGTTGCACAAATCGGGAATGTTTACGAACGTGCAAGCAGGAAAACACATGGAATCAGATATTTTCTACCTCAAACAAATGGCAAAATATCTGCCAATCAGATTGTTATCGCTGACAGATTGGACATCTGTCATTAAGAGTCGCACATCATTGAAAGTGTGACGATTATGGATTTTAATGACAACGGAATGTGCAAAGGACACTCCATGTTCCCCGCTAAAAAACGCTAAGTAAATGGTTAAGATAGTAGCAATAAGCATTGCTGACAAGCTAAAACAAGGGCTTTAGTCTTTCTTCTCTGCCTTAAAATGTGACGAATATTTTGCAAGCCTCTAAAGATGCCTCAGAAAGCAACAACTTAAAATTATTACTTCTTATTTGTGTCAATTGCAAATGTTTCTGGCCATTTGATTACTTCCTTCAACTGTATGCACGCAGGTCATTTCATGTGTTAAGCAAGTTTAAATGCAGATATCAGATATGTTCCACCTTTGAAAGTAAATGTTAGCAGTTATTTGAAAAAATCAGATACAGGCAACAATTCAGAACTGTTGTGCAAATGCATCGTAAGATAAATACAATATGAACAGCAATAACATCATGAACACAATAGATTTACATAACAACAGCATGTGCAGCAGTTACAGCAGGAAATTGCAGGTATAAGTAAAAGTTTGTGTACACAGCAGCTCTGAGACGTGTTATTAAGGGTTTAGAAGGATTCGTTTAACCTGTGCGAGACTTTTCTTTGTATTGTTCTTTTCAGCTAATGTCTGAACACATTTGTGTGTCTTCAAGGACAAATCTCCGTCGTGGCTGCAGTTAATCTGAAGTCACACGGGGAGGAGGAGGAGGAGGAGGTGTCCGATTTGAACATGGCAGACTGCTGTTTGTTTTTCTGTTTCTATGCTGACAGTTTCTTTTCTTCGTGACCTTGTTTCTCGGTCCCTCTGCACAACCACACGTTACTGTAACCATGATGACAAGGCAGAGAAGTTATTGTGTCCCGAACCGAGATGATACTAAGTGTTTATTTTAAACCACATCATGATCTTTCTTTGATTTCGTAAGTGGTTTTCTGTGTGTGAACAGAATCGACCCTGAACTGAAACGTCGTCACATCATCAAACAGCTTCAACTTTTAAAACGATGTGATGATGTCATTTGATCAGGAAGCGCTTGTTTGTGTCATCCTGGAGGAAATTGACGTAATTTGGTGTTTAATTTGGATGACTCGTTCTTTCTGTCTCTTTTTCTTTCTTTGTTCTTTCCGTCCTGCTTTGATTCTTTTGTTCTGTCACTTTTTTTTAATTCTTGTCATCTTTCTTTTTTCTTTTTGTCCCTCTTCATTTTGTTTTTGTACTCTCCCTGATCTTTTATATGACTTTTTATCGTTCTTTCTTTTTTCCTTCCCTCTGTTTTTATTTCTTTCTTTTCCATCTTTTGTCTTCTTTCTTATGCTTATTCTTTTCTCTTTCTCTATGTCCTACAATCCTTTTCTTTCTTCTAACTAAAGATAACTTGTTTCTTCTCCTTCTTCACACAAAGTTTTTCTCATATTTCACCTCTTCTTCTTTATATTTTTGAACACGTGACATTCACATATAACACACGTCTCCTCCTGATCTGCCTTCACATCAGTCGCTTTGAGGTCGTCCTCGTCTCCCATAGTTCGTCTTGAACTCCCCTCTTTGTCTTTGGTGCCAGGTGTCATTCACCAATTGCCCTCTTGGACTAATCTGCACTCTGCTTCCTGGAAAAGGCTTCGAGTGTGTGTCGAAGCGAGGCATGGATCCAAATCACAGTTTGTGTGACCTCAGCTCACAGCTTTGTGTTCTCATCCGTTACTATAGCGTCCCCTCTTCTATTTACTGTAAATAAACATTGTCTTTTAATGAGCGAGGCCCATGTATTGGCCGGGCTTTGCTGTAGACGTTATAACGGCACGTCAGGGGTAAATTAATGGCCATGATGAGATGAAAAAGATTATGTTTGGGTAGTGCTTTGTTACAGGAAATGATGCTGGTGAAAAAAAACTAAGGCTTGGAGACACTTAATTATTGCTAAGGTAGACTGTCAGGGTATTTTTTTTCAGCACAGAGGTTTTGCAGGAACAATGGGCGATTTTATCCGGCCAAAACACCACAATGACAAGGAAATCCATTTACATTTAAAAAACCACTGGTTGGTCTTGTTTTGGAAAGGCTCTTTGTCTCTGGAGCATTATTTTTGTTTTGCTTTGAGCAGTAAAAGTGTTGTTGTCAGCTTGCGGTTCTGAGCATCCTGGACCATGGTTGTTTTTTGGGCTGTGGTCATTCGAATCTGTCTGACCGTTCAGGCTATTGGGAAAGATGACTAATCACTGTCTGATTTAATGACGAGCAGCCAAACTAAAGGAAAACCGAGTCTCTGATGTCAAACTATGAACAAGGAGGTCAGTGTTCATGGATGTTTTTCCACAGTCTGCCTCCACTTTTCTTCTTCCTAATTTTGAATATTCATGAAGATTTATTTCACTCTAAAAGCTTCTCTTTGCACTTTATCACCAGGCTGAAGTCTATTACATATAACTCTTCATATAATTTAAAATTTACCTCAAGATATTCTATCCATGTTATGATTTATGTATCTGGGCTCTGTTACTGTGACAGTCATTTGAGAATGTGTGAAAGACTTAAGTAAACATAGTTTCTTGTGTAGGATTCGATACTGAATAGAGTTCTTACATATAGTTTGGGATTGGTGTCACGTCAGGAATCAGGAGACAGCTTCAGACTGCTGATGGTCTTACTCTTAATCAATGGTTGGCATTCGTTCATCTGATCACTCTTTTCTTCAATGCATCCAACTCTGCAATATCATCTGTCATCTCCTGACCTCATCACTAATCCGGCTCATCTTTAATCAGATTTCCTTCATTTTCATCTTGGGAAAGAGAGAGTCTGAGACAGCCAAATCCAGTGAATAAGGCAGGTGTTGGATAATTTCATATCCCCACTCCTGGATGGTGGCCTGAAGGCTGATGTTTTTCATTGTTGTTCAGACAGAGCAAAATTTTTAATGCAAAATCAAAGTTTCTGTTTTAATTAAAAGATTACAATTGAGACTTGAGAAAAAAACCGTTGGTTGGCACCTGAACCAAAATTAGTACCAGTACTAGTAGACTAGTAGTAGACCAATAAAATCCTGTTGTAGAAATACTGGTATTAGTGTATAAGCTGGTCATTAAATAACAACACAGATGCTAGTTTAGGTTTGAGTTCATTTAGAAACTTTTAACTTTTCAGCTATAAAATGTTCCGATTACTCTGATTCTTGGTCACAGTTCTTTAAAGATTAAATCATAGGGATTTGTATTAAAATACTTATGTTTTAAAATTATACTCTGGATAATATAGCCACTGATATTAACAAACACAACCCAAACTAGTCAAATAATGACCTTTGAAAGTTGCTTCTGTGGAAAAAATGGCAAACAGCTGCTTCAGGGCGAAAAATTAGCCCTGATATATTCACTTATGCTGATGATGTACACGTGTATACTGTAGAGAGGTCAAATGAAAAAATGTAAAATAAAAAGGAAACACACTTGATCAGTACAAACACCAATATTATCCTTAAGCCTCATTCTGTTGTCCAGTCCAGCATCTGTCTTCTTATTTGTCCGGCTCCTCCAGGAAGTGACCCGCTGGGAAATGAACAGCAAGCAGGTCACCACCCCTGATAAAGCCTCATCGGAGCGTCCACAGTTGGGGGGTTGATAGGATCACAGCTGCTCCATCTCATGTCTGTTCCCCCTGTGTGCTCACGGAGGAGCTGTGAAACTGAAATCTCCCCTTTGTTGTCATGTTGTTGGCCATGTGTTTTGTGTTATGCCAGGTGTCGGCCACATTTGACAACCAACGTAAAATTCTCCACTTGTCCGCCGAGCATCTGAAGCTCATCAGTCAAGTGAAGCACTGAAATGGAAAAGCCTTGGCCTGTGTAATAGCTGATACCCTTACAGAGTGTTGTGGTATCACTGCAACGCAGCAGATTTGTAAACACTGTCAGCGTGTTTGGGTTGGAGCAGCAAATTTGGGCAGCAGCACTTTGATTACTGTGAACTGATGAACTGATATGTTTGCTTTATTGTGGAAGCATGCATGAGCTGACACTTCAAACATGTCAGCGGTTATGAATGATTCAGAAATGCAATCATTTATCGTGGCTGTATTCCCAGAGTGCACTTCTCAGCTCGCAGTAAAACCAGTGGTGAGGGAAGACTTGGGTAGCCCCTGATGTTTCATACACAGCTGTGTTTGAAACATCAGGTTTGTTTTGTGCTTAGTAACTCGCTCCACACCCAGAGCCAGAGCCGTGCTCTTAAAGACAATTGTCTTTCAGGCAAATTCATTTGTTATTGCATTTTATGGAGCCAACTGAGGCTCTTTAATACATGAATTGAACACGAGTGTCAGCCATGTTTTCAGGCTCTAAAAGCTGATGTCATTTACAGGAGTGTGGAACAATATAAGCAAAAAACAAAACTCCACAAACATGTTTTTAATCCTGATTCTGACAGTTTTCTTTTGCTCTTTTTTCTGGATTCTCACCATCCATCTCAAATATTTCCTCTTTCCTCACGCAAAACCCTGCTTGCTTTAAACAAGTGAAAATTTTGGCAAGAAATGGACAGACGTCATGAAACAGTTGATTTGGTTTATGTAAAGATGTCATGCCTCGAAACAGTTTCACACATATGGACTTCTACATTGTCATTGTTGGGAACACATGTTTGAGATTTATTGACAGATTTTTCAGTGCAGCTGTTATTTGGCCTGAGAGGCGGCAGTTTCATCTGTGTCGGTGAAGAGTGGAAAGAAGCTGCAATGATAAATATTTTTACATCAGTAATCTGCTAGGACTCACCCACAGTGATAAACCCACCGAGGATTAGTCCTGAGTTGGCCTTAACTCTGCTCTTATTAGCTTGATTTATGTAAACTAGGTAGTTTATATGATCAACTGCAATATATTGATTCATTCTGTTTCTAATAAGTGTATTTCAGCCTCGACATGCAGACTCTGCAGTCTTTGGTGATGAGGTGTCTTGGTCTCTCCTTTTGTCCTCGTCTCCAACTAGACTCATAATTACAATAACAGCAAAGAAAATGGATACAGAATGACCCTCAAGTTTGATGGCTTTTGTTGTCACCACTGATGAAGTAATAGAAACCAGCTGTTAATTTTGAAAGAAAAGCAACCAATGAAAAACCAACACTCAGCTTTCCAACAAGTGATTCAACTTTGTGGCTTAGTTGGTCAAAAACAAAAGAGACACATTTTGTTGGAAGCCAAAACCGGAGAAAAAAGATAGCAAGGATTAAATTTAAATTTGTCAAGTTGCTCAAAACACACTTCAAAATGAATGATTATGGTGCTCGGTATCTGCTGGATGTTAAATCGATAACTGTTGCTAATATGGTTGATTGTCATCTAAATTTTAAGAGTTTTGTTTTGCCCCCAAATAGCCAAAAAAGTAAATGAATGAAAGTTCAAAGATGTAAAGATGAATAGACAAGGTTTTAATGATTAGCTTAAGTTTTTTAACTTAAGAAATATTACATTTTCAAAGCAGATACAGAAACATATGTCTGAAGTGGGGAGCTTTAAAAAGTCTGGTAACAATAGTAAGTGAATTTTTTAAATATGAACAAGTACAATAAATCAATTTCAATACTGAATCTTTTAGATAGTTTTTTGTAAGGAACTCTCCAGAGGACAAATATGTAATGGTGACACTGTTTCAAAATGACTTCAGACCTTTTTTTGGCATTTCTGTGCAGTAGTTTGTCAGATGACATGTATATGTATGACAGTCATTCCTGGAAACACAGGAAGTGCAGCCTCGGGCAAATGAAGTGAAGTACTGTAGGTCAGTATTTTGGCCCATGAGGAAGTGTTTTCATTGGCGAAGAATCGAAACCTTGGAAGTATTACATTTGAAACCCCTTTAAACTTTTTTTCCCTAATTTTGCAGCCCTTGCCTGCTCTCTTTACGGTAAATCTCATGTTCTCTCAGGTTGGCGTCTCTTCCAGCTGGACTTCACTGAGGTCCAACACTCGGTGGTCATTAACAATCCCTTCACACCCATAAGAATGAGTCAAATTGTTAACTTTGGCATCTAAACTCCCATTGAGACCTTGACAAGCCAATCAGCTTTGGATTTTTAATTTTTTGAAGCATTACCTCATCTGTTGCAATGCATTTGAACTTGATGTGTGGTGAAAATCTCTGTTGGTCCTGACTGACATGCTTTCAGGTGGTGATAGTCAAGCATTGCCCTCTTAGTGTTGCCATGTTGAATGAAAGTTATTCCTTAGTATTGCAAATGTGAAGTGAGTTTCACTCCAGGTGCACGAAAACCGTAACCTCCCCACACTCAACACACTGCACCCCCAACCTCTCCACACGCAGAGACACACGCTTCCTGAATTGAAAATGAAACGCAGCTGTGTTCCCGTCAGCACTGTGGATCTCGCCACTCATCTGTCATGAAAGATATCCTCGGAAAGGAATATTCCACCAGTGTCCCCTCTAGCTTTTAATGCTTGACGTCAAAGTCGGCGGACACTGCACGAAGAGAAATAAAAGGTGCAGATTCACAACGAGGCGGCATTTAATGTTGCACAAAAGGACGTTACACACGTTAACTTTGAATAATTCTGTATAAAACTGTTATATAAAAATGTTTGTGCTTCTCTGGGAAGGAATCTCTGTGTACACAAGAAAGACAACGACTGAAAAAGAGGAAGTTTGTTGAGTGAAGACTGAGTTCAGGAAAATAAGCATGTCACTGAGTGTAAACAAGTCAGTGGGGGGGTTGTTTTTGTGTCCCTTGCCCCTTCACCACCCTGGTCCTGAGGGAACTGCTGGACTCTTTAATGTAGCCTCCAGGGCTGTTTGTCCAGATGTGGGACTCCTGGACACTAAGAGTCCCAAACTAACCCCAAAATTCTACCCACATGTCCTTTTAAGACCTTTATGCTCCAGAAAAATTCACAACAGGCATTAAAATGTACTGAATCATGTGCTGTTCTTCATTCTTTTTACGCAGGGATCCAGGAAGGCACCCAGTGCACCAAGTGTAAGAATGAATGGGCGCTGAAGACCTCCATAGCTCTGCTCTATGTGCTGTGTACTCTCCTCACCATCGCTGTTGCTGTGCTTGGATATAAGGGTAAGACGAGGCTCCATTAAGCCCACTAAGTCTCACCACACCCATCCATCACAGCGATCTGATTGGGACAATTATAAGGCCCAGGATGACAAACATTTCTAAACATCGCTTCACTAATGCAAATTGTTTTCTAAAATGTTAACATGATTTGCTTACACTGCGCTGAGAGAGAGGGCGTCCAAACATATCATTTGGTTTCCTCTCGGCGCTGCAGAGAAATAGGAGCATTGCCATTTAATGAGTGTATGATTACACTGAGACCTTGTGTGTTTGTGTGAGAGGGAGAAGGAGTTACTCATCACCAGCGTGGCTTTCTGCATGTCCAAGCATATCATGAGTGTTTTTTTTAAGGGGAGAGTTTGATGATACTGAATTTTAGCTGTTTCTGCAGAATCCGCAGTTTTTCTTCCAGAAATCAATTGTACATACTGATAAATGCTCATTCTATAGAATATGATGGAAAAGATTGATGCTTCTCTCTCTTATTTTGTCTTTTAAATGTGAAGCTACAGCCGGAAGCTGGTAAGCTTAGCTTAGCTTAGCACAAATACTGAAATCAGGGGGGAACAGTTAAGCTGGCTCTGTGGGAAGGTAACAAAACTCACCTTCCAGCACCTTTAAAGCTAAATGAATAACATGTGTCATCTCTTTTAATATTCTCTGATTGACTGATGAATGCATGGCTACAACAAGATAACAAGAAGATACACAACAAGAAGTGAACACCCCTCACTGAAAAACTTTTGTAGCATATTCACCCCCTGAAAAACCACAGCAACTTATTTTAACATGTCAGGTTTTATATTTTGGATTAGGGTTATAATATCATATAACTCCTGCAAAAATTCGAATAAGTGTGTTTCCCAAAATACTTAGTTGTTTGTTGACTCACAGTAGCCATGCAGAAACTGTAGTTTTAGCAGTATTTGTTTAGATTTGAGATATCTAACTCTGAAAGTTTCTCCTGCTGCCCCAGTACAATTGAGTTGAGTGGAATTCTGTAAAATTTATATATATATATATAATATATATAACACATGAACAGAATCTCTTTCCACACTTTTTACAGTCCTCATTCAACAGATTTTATAGGTGCAATTCATTAGATAGAAATTGCATCCAATGAAAGTAACTTTAACGCTGGTTTTTGAAAGATATGTCACTGTAAAGGTTATTTAATGTGCTTTCCAAAGCTGGAAGCACCATAAATTAATCTTCGTTCCCCTCCATTACATCGAGGCAAAGGCACAAAATACAGCACAGTACAGAATCTTTAGGTTTCGACTCTGTCCTCTCTCTCTGTGCCTCAGCCCTTCTGTCTCCACCCCACAGCCTTGTCACAGTTTATTTTACCAACACCCCCAAAGCTCACACCTCCGGGGAGGGTCTTCAGCCTTTGTGGAGCTGAACTTCCTGGTTAGCTTTTTCACATTTTTTCCAGGTCGGGAAACGGTCTCGCCATCTTTCAGAGAGCTGAACTCTGAATGTTCCTGCTGTAATTGTGCTAAACACTCCCATATGCATCCATGCGGCCCCTCCCTCTCTCAGTTTGTGAAAATGGCATGAAGTTAACATGTTCAGAGGTTATCTTGTGTGTCTTGAGTACATTAACAATGATGTGCTCTCGCTCTCTGAGCTCGGTCGGTCCTGCTTGTTCCATGGTGCATGTTTTCATGCGGGCCTAATTGATCCCAGATGAGCAGTGAGTGAACTCGGTGCAACTCCAGCAGAACCCACTGAAATTGGGTTTTTACTGGCACTGAAGCACGAGTCTGTCAAGGGAACCACAGCTCAGCCTAAACACACTCCCAGCTCCAGATGGTTATGTAGTGAGACCCAAAGTGCTCTATGCACTTAACATGTGTGTTTCTCTCTGTCCTCCATAAATGACCCAGAGAAACATCCTCCATGTGGCTCTTTTGTTTTGATCCAGTTTAACCTTAGAGGTTCGACAGGGATTCAGTGACCTCATGTCATCTTTCCTACAAGCCGGGTGTCTTGATTGACACAACCAAAGGCAATATGAGGTAATGCTCTGGACTCTGGAGGATTTAAATGTCATTAATTTTCCACACAGACCATTAACAAAGTGACTGGAAGAGGACACAAACTGGGCCTTTTAACTTCTTTCTCTGTGTGAATTTTTTTTTTATTCTCAAAGACACAGCTTTTAAATGTGCACAAAAACTATCATAGAAACTGAACATCCTCGTGGTTCAGCATTGCTACAAAGAGAAGATTTATAAGCCTCCATCAGCATCTCCTGCAGATATTTTCATGTCTCTTAAAGGCAGCTGAAAAGCAACATGTTTCATGAGCAATAAAACAAACATTTGCTCAGTTCAGGGATTTTCCTGCTCTGTTATAACCAGGAGCTGTTGGTGGCGGCTAAAGTTGGCCAATGTAAACAGAAAGAAGATAGATGATCACGGAGTCTGTGTGCTGACTTTGACTTTCCTCTTGTCACTGACACAATTTAACATTTGGGTGGTTTTATCCATTACAGATAAACCAAATGTAAACACACCAACATCACTGGAAGATGTTTTTATTGTTTCCTGCTTGTGCTCTCCTTATGCTCACATTGTCAGCCGCCCTAGTGATGATGAATGACTGAAGAAACTTATTCAAAGGGGCTTAAACAGTCACAAATACCCGGATGTCACTTCCAAGCTAGCTGCTGTTCTGCTAGCTCCTGTAACTTAATGCAATCCCTCACTGTACATGTCTTTCATCAGCCTTTTCTGAAAAAATGACATGTGTTACTTGGGTTAACTGCCTATAATCTGAGATAAATGTGAGTATACTGAGGTACTGGCTGGAAGAAGCTTAAGGCTGCAGGATTTTCACGAAGTTAGATGACAGTTAGCTTTTTGCATGTACTTCAGCATTTGTAAAATACCTGAAAAATGTGCAGAGGAATCTCTCTCAGATGTCCTGCATAGTGCCTTCAGGCCTCACGCACGATATTAGTAGCCTCTTTTTAGCTTGAGAGGGAAATCAAGGGTAAGTGAAGTTCACTATTCACATGCTGCTGCTGCTCATCATCATCATAAATGTAACTGTAATAGCCACGAACACAAGTAACTAACCAGAGGATCAACCAGGATAAGGATGTAGATGTAGATCAGCTCGTCTTCTCTCTCATCTGGATTTTTGCTGCTGGACAATCACAAATACTTATTAATATAACTATAAACCCTCCTATACTATAAAAGACAGAGGGGGCTATAACAGAGACTTAAAAAGTGATGCAAGAAAAAGGTCTTAATGTCAGTTAAGTGTTGAAATGACTTGATACACAGTCTTTCAAGTTCATCTTGAGTGTTGAAAGAGTTATTAAAGGAACATTTTGCACAGCACTCATAAATAAAAACAGAACTGTGGTAATCAATCTAGGGCTGTCTGGTAAAGATTTCTGCAACAATATGATTTGCTTTATGTACAAATTATTTCCCTCTTAACTTGTAACTTTTCCCTTAAATATTTACTTAATCTCATCTCCCCAAAGAATTGTACTGAAACAGTGAATAATATAGTTCTAGGATTTTTGCCCCATGGCTCCTAGAAATTGAAAAATAACCAAAGCATGAAAGCTTAAACTCCACTCACTTCATAACTATTTTTACTATATCTGATTTTATATGTATATAAGGAAGTTGGATTTTTACAAGACAACCGGGACAGTTTTAAGAACCACCCACACAAGAGCTGAAAAGAGTTCAAACTGGGTACAAAACAGCTCATTTTTACAACATTTGGACCTCAACGCTCCCTGCCAATATAATGCTTTCCTCTGCAGCCCTGTTGCAACTTCTTTGCATGTGTGTTTTATGGCTAACTTTGCCACAGTGTGATGCAATGAGTCTCTCTGGAAGCCAGCGCATGGACAGAATACATGGAAAAGGCCTAGAAGCGTCTGTATGTGGGAGTGTGTTTGTGTTACTTCCAGTTTCCAGGCTGGTGTACATGTAAGTGTTGGTGAGAGAAACAATGTGCCATAACTGTAGCCAATGTCTCAGCTCGTGGACTTGGACTCAAAGTGTCTTTTGTGCCCTGAAATGCTGAACTGTACATTCTGTATCTGGAAATGTGTCTCATTTAGTTTGATGTGTGGAAAATTTCCTGTCCAACTAACCATTTTGTTTCATAACTTCAAAAACTAATGTGGTTGTCCCTGGATAGTTTTATAGGTTTATATGGTTCTGAATCTGTTTATTTGTTCCATGAGACAACCTCAGGTGCGTTTCTCCGACGTCAAACAGGATAAAGAAAGGAAACACGAAACAGCTTTAACCATACTGGTTAAACATTTTCCAATTTGAAGTTTCCCAAACATTTCAGCGTCAATTACTCCGAGTAACTCAAAGGCAATATTCCATTACAGTGACATGTCTTCTTTATTCGCAGTCTGGAAATTAAATGATATTTTTCTCTTGGTTTTTAAGTCTTACATTACAAGGAATTGTTTGGCTTTCTGAGAAAGATTTTTTTTTGTTTTTCCTGCAGTGATCAATACCAGTCCGTGTCTGTGGGGTAAATTTAAAGCTAAAGCGGACAGACAGTTAGCTTAGCTTAACATAAAAGATTGGAAATGGGTAAACGGCTAGCCTGGTTGAGTTAAAATCTGATGTCTTCTAACTACTAAAGTAAAAAAAAAGTAGAATAACAGTATACCATAAAATTAAAGCTGTTATAGAGTTAAACAGGCTTTAAATAAAAGGCTTTACCCATGTGCTCATTTGGAAGAATCAGTGGCCTTTAAGCAGCTCATCTTGTCTTTATGGTCATTTGACCTGCAGAGTCGAAGCCTTGTGATTGAACTGTTTTCTTAACTTTTGGAGCAAACAGTTGGGATGCAGCTTCCCAGCAGAGGAGCCCATGCAGTTCCCAGTTAGAGGATGTGTCCCCCTGGCGAGGCTGGTGGTAGAAGTGGGCTGATTCCCTGGAATCCCAGACACATTCCAGAGGAAATGAACGCTGGTGTCGCCTGTGGGGGCGTGAAGAGCCTCCCTGCCACAGCGTCTGTCTCCTCTGGGCTGTCTTTGATCCCGGCTGTTTACTGAAGACCCCCCTCTAGGACACTTCCTGTCCCCTAGGGCCCTCGCCAGTGTCTCCCCATGCACCTCCAACCGCGGTTTCTATCACTGGCCACCCACTCCATCTTGCTGAATCAATGTTTCTTCCTCCCTCCTTCCTCTCACCCTCAATTACAATGCACTCCAACTTCAAATTTTGCCTTCTCCACGTCTCTGTATGTCTGTCACACTCTAAATCTGGCCTAACCCAGGAGATTACAGTAATCGGGTCCACCATTATTACATGCCTACGAGATATGTAGACACGTCTCTTATAGTATCTGTCAGTGAATTTCATTGGTTTCCTCTCTGATCCTTTTTATATATGATGTCTGTGGTTGCAGGCAATTCTGGTCTGTTAATAAAAATGAAGCCTGTGATAAGACTGACACTAACCTTTGTCCTACCTGTCCTGCTTTTCTTTTAGTGGTGCAAAGAGTTGACAGTGTGTCTGAAGGTATTGCAAACTATGGAGGAAAGATAATTGCTGTTGAGACTGACTTGAAAAAGCTTGGTAAGTTTCATATATCTGGGTTTAAATTGGACTAAAAGCTACAGCGAGACGCTGAAACAGATTTGTGAATTATTGTACAAATCTCTGTCTTCAGACGATCAAGCAGGAGAGAAGTCAGAGAATACCACCACAGAGATCCAGGCTTTTAAGAACAACATCTGGACTCTCCAGAGGCAGCTGTCTGTGGTGGAGGAGCGCATCAACAGCGATCAAGCTAAGCTGAGTCAGCTGGAGAACATTGGCTCAGACATCAGGAACAACCAGGGCTCCATTCAGGGACTGCTGGATAGCAACACGGCCACCTTGAACTCTGTAAATGGCACCCTGCAGTCTTATGGCAGCATCATTGTGGGTCTGCAGGACGACACAGCCAGGTTTCAGAGAGAACTCCAGCAGCAGGTAAAGCTTCAGGACCAGGCGCTGCTCAGCATCAGCAGCCTCAACTTCACCCAAGCCCAGCAGCGAATCCTCATCGCCGTTCTGCAGCGCTCCGTGGATGACACCAGCCAGGCCATCCAGAAAATGCGCAATGACTTTCAGAGCCTCGAGCAGGTGGCTCGTCAGACGCACTCTGATACCGAGTGGCTCCGTGGTAAGGTGGAAAACCTGCAGACCATCGCCAGTAATACCTCAACTCTTGCAAAGGCCAACAACGACAACCTGGAAGAAGTGGGATCACAGCTCGCTTTAATGACCAGCGAGCTCCAGAACACCAGCAGCCTGGCTGAAGCTCACGACCAGACCCTGAGAGAGATCTTGGACCAGCAGAGGGACTTCAGTAACCTCACATCCACCAAGTTTGACCGACTGGAGGTGAGGCTGGATGAGTCAGAGCAAAGCATGGACCGTGTGACCGGCAACATCAGCTTCACCACACAGCTCCTGGGTGCCATCAACCTAAAGCTAAACGATTTACGCACTTGTTCGGAGACCGTCGGACGTCACTCAGACTTCCTGCTGAACCTCAACACCAGCATGGCAGATGTGAGGACAGATGCAGCCGTACTGAGGTCCCAGCAGGAAGAGCTGGCAGCACGTTTGGACAGGGAGGTCAGCGACCTCTCGATTGTCATGGAGGAGATGAAACTGGTGGACACCAAGCACTCACAACTAATAACCAACTTCACTATTTTAAAGGGTGAGGAACATGCGGCTACATTCTGTGGTTTATTATTGAAACACTACGTTTAGAGTTTGATATATTGTCATTTTGGAGTAATGAGCTTTGTCACTTTCTATCAAAGAGTTAAATAAGATTAGTACCACACTTAGGTCTTTAAGCTACAGCTGGTTAGCTTAGCACAAATACTCAAAGTTGAGCTCTGTCCAAAGGATACAAAATCCACCTACTAACATTTGTAAAACTCTAATTAACATGTTATATCTTCTGTAATCCATACGTTAACCAGAGTGTGAGAAAAAGTTATATGTAAGACAATGAAGCTATGCTAATTTGCTACTGTTTGAAACTTTAAACTAATCCTACACACAAGAGAGTGTTGGCAATTTTCTCATCTAACCTGTAGCAAGAAAAGCGAATGAGTTCTTTTCACAAAATGCTGCAATGTTAAAAGTTTCTTAAAAACTTGTTTCACTGTCTCACAATATGCCTTTTTTTCAGGTCCCCCTGGTCCCAGAGGACCAAGAGGGGACAAAGGACCTCAGGGACCATCTGGTCAGCCTGGCCAGAAGGGAGAGAAAGGGGATAAAGGTGGTCCAGGGATACGAGGACCCCGTGGAGAGCAGGGTATCCCAGGACCACCAGGTCTGCCAGGGTTAAAAGGCCTGCCCGGTGTACCTGGTAGCCCCGGATCCAAGGGCTCCCGAGGGTCAGGAGGCAGGGCGGGACCTCCTGGAGCTAAAGGAGAACCAGGTACTGCTGGTCTACCTGGAAGAGACGGACAGCCTGGTCCTCAGGGGGCTCAGGGCCCACCGGGAATCAGAGGGGCAATGGGACCAGCTGGGGAGCAGGGGCCAAGGGGACTGCCGGGACCAGTGGGGCCTCCAGGGCCTGCAGGGCCACCAGGACTACCAGGGGTCCCAGTGCGGGGTCCTGCAAGTCATTTCGGCCCTGTGTCTCTGCAGGATGAGGCAGTACCTCCTACATTATGGGCCCCAGGTATGACTTAAACTTTAAGTAATGTATCAGTGTACTTCAGAACATTTTTTTCCTGTTTGGTACAAGTTTTCTAAGTGTTTCCTCAACTGCATTTGTTTGAGCATTGAAGAAAAATTATACTGTCTCAGTCACATTAAATGGTAAATTAAAAGAATAGTTCTAATTGGGAAATACACTCATTTTTTTCTTGCTAAGAGTTAGATGAGTAGATAGACAGCACTCTAAAGTCTGTACGGTGAATATTAAGCTAGAGATCACATGTATTGTATAACAACTAAGCTGAGCATAAACACTGGAAGCAGGAGAAAACAGCTAGCTTTACTCTGTCTGGAGGTGACAAAATCTATCTATCAGCCTCCAAAGCTTACTAATTAACATGCTAAACAAGACATTTGATGATTAAAACCAAAACCTAAATTATAAAACAACAAAGTTTGGTTTTAGAGATGATATGTGTGATGGTAGGCTGGACGTAGCCAGGCTAGCTGTTTCTAGTCTTTATGCTAAGCTAAGCTAACTGGGTTCTTGCTCTGACTACATATTTACATATGGGTGTGGTATCGATCCTCTAATCTATTTCTTGGAAATATAATGAGTGCTTTTGAGGTATATCAATATAATAATTAAGGACAAATTTTAACACTAGTTTTTGGTTCATTTAATGCTCAATGATCCTTTAAATGTTTTACAGGATGCCCTTTTGAGTGGGTAAACTACAGAGACAAATGCTACTTCTTCTCCAAAGACCTGCACAGTTTTAATGACGCGAAGGCAACCTGTGAATCAAAGTCGGCTTCATTGTTGATCATCAACGATATGGAGGAACAGGTGACAAATTATGGTTGTTTCTTTTGCACTTAAAACATAAAGTACTCTAAGGTCATTATGTAAGGGATGGAAAGAAATGTGAGGTAACTCAGTTGTGACTCAGTGCTTTTTCTGTTCTCATGTGACCTCAGAAATGGCTGAAGAAGCAGACTGTCGGAAAGGGTTATTTCTGGATGGGACTGACTGACAGGGGCGAGGAGAATGTTTGGCGCTGGCTGGACGGGACTGTACCTACTTTCACGTCAGTATTAATTCATAAAATACCTCTATCATTGCAAACATCTCATCATGTGGGAAAAAAGACTCTGCTCAGGGGGAATATTATTTCTCAGAGCTGTGCGAAATACTGCTTTCCATTAATATTAAGTCATAGTTTACATAAGATACACAAGATAACACCAAATAAAAATGACAAATTTGAAAATCTAAAATTTCTGATATTTTCTGACTACTTTGACCTGCAGAACTCCACTCATTCCTGCTGCCCAAACAAAACAAATGCTCTCACATTTAATTATCCTTCATATATTCACAGTGGACCTGTAAGAATGGTGCATATATAAATTGAAAAACATAAGCAACATTTAGGCAAACTGATGCTCATGACACTGCAAAGAAAGATTTAAGTAATAAAATGTAATCAAATCTGAAGACAGACATATGGGATGAAAAAACTCAGTTTATCTCAAAGATCTACACTGGTGGTCTCAGTTAACATGTGAGAAACCCGCCAAAGAAATCAGATGATCTAATTTCAACTCCTGCTGCAGTTTTCTCTCATTTCAGCAGACTCTGAGATTTAATACTGTAAATCTAATGTGTGATCGCCCCCTGTTGTTCACCTGTAGGAAGTGGAAGCCTGGTCAGCCTGATAACTGGGGTCATGGGCATGAAACCGGAGAGGACTGTGCAGGGCTCATCCACGAAGGGTTATGGAATGATTTCTTCTGTGAAGATCTCATAAGCTACATCTGTGAGAAGGAGATGGAGACTTGTACGTCTTTTCTCTTTTTTCTCTCTTTTCACTTCCTGCTCCACAAGTGTCTTTCAAGTGACGTCCTAATGTCATACTTTGTCTTTTTTCTGCAGCAAGATCGCCTGGATCGTAGCGCCGTCTTGAAAGGGAGCATGCAGTGAGCAGCTAGACTCCCCCCATGTGGCACTGGTCCACTGACACGGCACATGGAGAGTCCGTAGAGTCCGGAGAGAGCAAAGGGACATTTTTGAAAAGAGCCCAGGGCTCTCCGATGCTGAAGAGACGCCTTTCTCCTCCAAAGTGAACCCAATCCAACTTTACCAGCAAGTGCAATACAGCAGGGCAACCAACAAAGGAGGACTTTTATTTTTTAGTACCAAATCATCAATTGATTTTTATATATAAATATAAATATTTTTATGGTTATTTGAAATACATTTTATAAACTGTACTCAATGTGCAACTGAATATCTGAATGTATATTTCATTATGCAAGTTTTGTAGGAAATTATAAATTCAATGAAGCCAAGTGGACTCACCGTAGTGCTTTTCATTATATGTAATTGTCTTAAAATACAAAAGGTGCAAAATGATGCGCAAAAAACAAAATGTCGCTGATATGCTATCTCTGAGGAACCTGTTATCTAACCTCATGAATGTCTATATAGCATTTTCATTTATATGAGTAGAAACAAATGATGTAATGTCACAATCAGCTTGAGTTTTAGTTCAAGACTGCAAGTTTACAGTTAAATACTCTTTATATTATACAGTATTTTGTGATTATGAGATTTATTTTTCGCTACTACAGACATGTTTATGAACAAGAATCTGTGGATCCTGCCTACAAATGTTATATGTGCCATTTTCCGCACTCAGGTACTGTTTTCTCATATTAAAAAAACACTTGAGTTTAAACAACACTACAAAACATGAAGAAAACACTCACAAATAAATGTGTAAAACCCATTTGTGTTTGTTTTTGTCGGCTTATTTCTAGATAATTATGCAGATTGGATAAACAGATCCAGAATCAGATTGTGACGCCCCACAGTATTGTAGAATTTAGTTTATTGATTTTGCACAGAAAGGTAATTTCACATTTCTATTTCTATCGCTGAAATAATTTTTCAAGTGATTTGACATCGTCTTTTTATTGTTTTTCTTTCCTCTCTGACCCAGATTATAAGCAGAAATGTTGATTTTCTTAGATAACCATGGGCAAAGCAGTTCATTGACTAACATTTCCTATCAATCCTTTTCACATCCTGGTTTAACTACTTTAGGTCAAATCCAATCACAGTCTCTTCTTCAGCTGCACAGAAGATTGAAATGATCTTACAGTAGCACCTTTAGTAGGGGGGAATCTAACCTTCTCTATCAACATCAACACGAGTTTCTCTGTGTTAAAAAACAAACACAACAGCAGCTCACAAAAAATTCCAACTGCAGTCTAAAGAAAAAAAGCTTCTACTTTTTGAAACTCATATTTGCTTAAGATGCACTTTTGTAAATGAATCTGACAAAGTAAACATCAAAGCGACATAAAGCTGAGCCACGCAGACAAAAATGTTAAGTTTGAGCTGTGCTCTAAGTGATACAGTATGTGAACACATTATCTTTAAGAAATACGCTTAATACGCTCACTTCACATTGCATCATTTACTCATAAGGTAAAACAAACATACACAAATGAAGCAGCACATTGTCTAAATGTAGATTTATTGTTGAGGTATGATAGAGCTATGAATATTCTCTCTTTTGCGTTTTTGTTTTGTTACAGCCACACTATGTCTATAGTGGAATACACTTAAAAAACAACAACAAAACAGCCAATCAGGTGGGTTGGAGGATGAAGTGGAGACAAATCAGGAGCAGAACTTACAATTTTCCTCCTGTGTTTCATTTCACATTTCCCTTGAAGCCTCTCATTTGCCCTTTTTCTCCTTCAGACAGGTGGGTGCAGTGCTGTGGTTCATGTTTTTCAGTGCAACGAGGTGCAGTAAGGCTGCCGGGGTCAATTCAGGACTCAGGATCTCTGTGTGCTGAGACGCAACGTCAGGTTTCTGTCTCAAGCTCCAGCAACACTGGGACTGTAAACATGTTTTCAATATTACCGCTCAGATAGGAATTCATCCCTTAAATAATGATTTCGATCAGTTATTATTGCTTGAACTCTTCCTGATTATCACTGGTGGTGGTCATTATCGGTGCGGCTCTTGCGGTCCCGTGCAATGAAGAATGTTACAGCCGATGGTGCTAAAGATGACGTAGGGGAGGGGAGGGTGATGTGGAGGCAGGCTGACTCAAATGAAGGCAGGGGGTGGAGGCTTGTCTAGTCGTCCTTCTCCACTATGACCTCCCCGTGAAGAACCCTCCTCCTCTGCCGAAGCATGTGGAAGTAGAGCTGAGGAAACACTGGAGAGAAAAACAAATAAACAGGATCAATCGCTAAATTGTTTTATCTGAGACTTGACAGAAAAATCATCAACTAATTAAAAAAAATTCTAAATTTTAAAAAGGCTAATCCTGTTATGACATTTTGAAGACTAGTTTACAAGTTTGCTGTCTCTCTTAGGACCCCTGAAAATAATCTTAAAAAGAAGAAACTTTGCCTCCACTTCACTGCAAAAGACAAAAAAATGTCTAAAAAATAAATACAAGGTTTTTGGTCCATATCAAGTGAGGAATCTGCAGGTAAAACCAAAGAAATTCAGTTGTAATATTTTCCCGAAATAAGGTGTGATATCTTCAAACAAGTCCTTACTGAGATTTTACTTGAAATTTTAAGTTAACATGACATAAGTGTGCGACAAACAACATGGGACAAACTGCTTCTGTTTTTTAAATTTATGTGAAGAGACAATCAACAGAGGAAAGAAACATGTTTACCCAAGAGGTAAAGTGAAATTATCATCATTTTATAGGGAGTAACGTTGTTTTGCATAAAGATTTACAGATTTAAGAGTGTGGTACTGATCTTCTCATCTAACTTTTGTCAAGAAAAATAACACAGTCTTTCATTTTAACAGAACTCAACTGTTGTTGATAGAAAATGTGGGATACTACCCTCCAAAATGATTATTCCTTATAGTGGAAAATGCAGGTGAATCCTTTGTAGAAAATCTAACCTTTCTCACCTCTCAACCCAACAGATTTACTGTTGCAGTCAGTTTTATTATCTAATAAATAATTTTAAAGGATCATATGTCATGTTGATAGTATTTACAATGACATAAAGGGCCTTCTGCATCATAATCAGATCAGTGATCTCAACAAGGATGCTGCTTTGGTGTCATTCTCCTTTACTTATTTTATCAAAAAGTGCCGTGTAGGACTAAAAAAGCTCCTTACGTGGGATGTAGGACAACATGACGATGATGAGGCAGTAGTAGTAGTCGAATGACACGTTATACACGTTGGGGAGCCTCATGGAGTACATGCCAGATCTGCGCACGAACGGCAAAGCAGCATAAATGGTCATCAGCTCTCCGATGACTCCCAGCGGGTACAAGACGATGAAGAGGTTGTATCTGGGAAAGAAAACAACTAATTTTAACTTTCAGAGACAAAGCTGAAACAGCTGTGGGTAACTTTTGTGGATGTTAGACACACTCACATGCTTCAATGTTCAAACACAGGAAAGATTTTTAACATACAGAAGCTCCATTCAAATGCAATCCTGGAAGGAAGAGCACAGCAGTAACCTGGCAAACTGAGATGCTCAGCATGATAAGCCATCAAAACAAGGTCCCAAAATGTGTCAGAAAATCATCTAAAATGCAGACAAGAGCGGCTCTTTATGACACTCTTCCAAACCTGTCATCTTCATTGCTTTCAACTACAACTGGCTGTCCCTTCACATACATGTGAGTTGACCTGCCTCCCTACATGACGACACACTGCCTCTCCAGTAGGATAAAGCCGTGACTCAGGGCTGCAGGGACCCTGCACTCGGTCGGGACCACAGCAAAGGCTCGAGGGACGGAGCGTCTCAGGGGATGTGAGAGAAAATGTTGGGTGAACATTCCATGACCAAAACAGATGGTCTTAAAAACAGGAGCAGCTGAACATGAGCTGCTCTACCAGGGGGGCCTGGCGCGTCTCCTCCACGCTTAAAGAAAGACGTGAAGCACGGGGGGGGGGAAGGAGAGTGGCATTCAACGCACGGGAATCAACACCCAAGACAAAAGACTGACTGGCACGAAACTGGTTCCTCCTCTGATGAACACATGACTCACAGCAGCAGCAGAAAAATGAATATTTTCAGTATTTTTGCCAGTGCACCTCCATCTGCAGCGACCCAGAGACCGAACAATCTGTCACCTTGTAAATGAGTTGATTGAATATGTAAACTTCAGTGTTCTGAAGTGAGATCTGTGGGGCTGTAAGATGCCAGGCCTGTGTGTTGGACAGCTGTCAATATGTACAGCTGACGCTCCTGCCGGCATCTCACATTTCAGCTGAGCTACTGTAGCAAAAGGGACACGCAAGGCCAGACTGCCACGTCACAAGCAGCCTTCATACAGCAGGCCGGCATTATGTCACCGAGCAGCCGAGGTGATCGTCATCACGCTTCACTGATTAGAATGAAAACTGCTTCAATTTTTATGTTTTCTATGCCGATTATTAAGGCGTTTGATTCAAAATAAAACGTTTTTTGACTGCTAACCTGGTCAGACATGTTGTTTTTTAACAGTTTTTTTTGGAGCAAGTTACAAACTGCATGTTAGCAATAATGTGCACCATTATAAACCAGATTTCATACTTTTTTCACATATATTTTTCAAATGATTAAATAACTTATAAATTAGCCTAAAAACAATGAAATCTCAGCCTGCCTGCTGTAACCTCTGTTTTGCATTGTCCGTATTATCAGATCACAATGTTAGCGGTTAGTTCCTTCACCACTGACAGAAAAACTAATGAGGTGCTAATCAATAAACACACACATGCTTCTTCTCCCCTGTGTGAGCTGGGCGATACTTAATACACAAACGGCTGCACTACTTCCTGATGTAAAGCCGGTCTGGGCCTGAGGAAGGATGCATGCCAGCGGCGACATGCTCACACACAACATTCGACACGAAAAAGTCATCTCCACCTGGCCCATTTGATGAAGTACGGCAAGTGGTGGAGCAGGTTGAATGTGTAGTAGGAATATCTGGTAATCTCTGTCAGTGTCCACGCAACCAGGAATAGGATTACGCTTTCTTCACTCTGGATCTTCATTTGAGGCAGACAAAAATGGCAAATATACAGAAGAAGAGACAGATAATGTGATGGAAACATAACACAAGCAAAGCAAAGGGGGGTTGTGTAGGATTTAAGCAAAAAATGCTAAAATAGATACAAAAATAGACACAAAAAAGACACCTTATTTGATGAATTTATCAGAGGAAACACTATGAGCCTATTTTTGCTTAAAGAATATTATTGATATGTTCACTGTATATTTGGAGGTAATAATATCGAATTGTGATGCATTCTCTAACATTAAATACCAGTGAAATGATGCTAGTTTCATTTGTTTCATGGCCAAATGTAAACTAGCTGGGTCTGTGAAAGTCACCTGTCTGATGCTGTTGGTGATGAACCAAACCATGAAAATCCGTGAACACACTTGAACCCCAGTTACAATCACAGAAGTCCTCACAATTCCTGCAGCAGAGCAGACAAATATATAAAACAACAGTTTAGAGCTGCAGAGGCACATTTTTGTTTAGATTTAAACTTAAATCATAAAGCATAAAGAGGAATCGTCACATACCGATGGCACAATGTCCCACCTGTAAGACAAGATACATGAAAATCAGCTTTTTCAAGGTGATGCTTTGTATGCAAGAGACTGCAAATGTTATTCTACTCAAATTCTTACCTCAACTAATGCAAAGGTCTGGAAAAACTTGAGGGTCCTTGCTATACTTCTGTACAGACCCTTGTGTGTGCCTTTCTGGATGTAAAAGCGAATCATCGCCATGGCCAAAACCAGCCACCTGCAGCAGAGGAAACAGGTGATGTGACACAAAGGAAACACTCAGTGTGAACAGTAATTATAAGGACACATATGGGGTGGATGGTATTAGAGTTTGTTTATAGATTACAGCATCACAACACTGATTCGGGATAATTTAGAGAGTGAAAATCATGTTTTCCAGCTCTGCACATATATGTAATGACATGGCAAACACTGTTCTAAGTCCTCTCGGTTCTGCTACAAGCACTTCTGAATAACATTGATAGAAATCTTAATCACAAAAGTCAGAACTAGATTCCCAAACATATATTCAATTTTGCTTCTGTGAGAAAACTACAGGGCAGGAGAAGTCTGATATTCTGTGTTCAGTAAGTTGCAGCATCAACACCAACTCAGGACACTTTTTAAATTAGGTCAATTGATGGGAGACGAGAAGTTGAGAGAGTAAATATTTTCTGGTGGGGAATGAATTGTCAACATCTTGGAGTCAAGTTTGAATCATTTAGAGATAGACTATTAAAATGTTTTAACCCCAGAACTGTCACTGAATTTGGCACTTGAAAGGATGAGTCAATACACAGAAAATTAACATCTTCTTCAGTTAGGAACAAAACAAAGAGCTAATTGCATTATTTAATGAATATCACCCTGACTATTCATCAAGCTAATACAGTTTAAATCTGGTGACGGCTGCTTTTAAGTGGTACATGAACAAATTGTATTGACATTTCAACATTTTCAGCATATTAACATCTCTCTAACACTGAGATTTATTTGTTTGAAAAAACATTATTTAATTAAATCTGAATCTTAAAAATTTATTTTTTTTAATACAAAAAAGAAGAAATTCTCCTGTTTGAGAAGCATAATGAGACCTGAATGTGTGACACTATTGCTTTAACTAAACGACCAATCAATTGATCTACATATTATTTTTGTTTTGATTGGACACTTCAAATGCTGGCTGTATGGAGGCAAAACTGTTCATATACAAAGACAAAACTTTACTGACATTTTGTTGAAAATTAAAACCTACATAGCAGTAAATATATAAATAATTAAAATCGTATACATATTAGTGAATAAAGTCCAAAAACAACAAGATTATATATGCATGAACAGTATGTAGTCCAGTAATATATATGAATCTGAAATGTTGTGCTTTTCAACATTTTAGAACTTTTTTGTACTATTATTTACTCAATCGTCCTTCAGTAAAATTCAGCATATGGATTTTTTTATTACAAAGATCTCATCAACCAACTTCTTCAATCACTGACCTGACGGCTCTGTTTTACTTTCACAGCTGCAGTGACATGAGCAGTGAAGTACTGAAACCCATCTGTTTGTTCATGAAATAAACACAGTAATGGTTCTTTCTGTTTGCAATCCACTAATGTTATGTTGTTATTGAAAAATCTGCCCATTGAGCATTTCAGTGTCCCGAGGCTGAGCTCCAGTGTCAGCGCGCGCCGGCTATACTTATCACTGCAACTGTCGGACGCGCAGTGGGCCTTGACGCTGACACCATGCAGTGAGCCCTATTTGGACACGGCTGCAGCGCCAGCCTGTCACTTTCACCAAACGCCATTCATTCATTTTTTAACACTCACACAAATACCGTTTGTATTTTTATCATTTTCTCACCATGAAATTCCTCACTCGACTTTTTCCCCCATTCACGACTGAGCGTCTAAACTTTGAGAGAGCTGAACAGGCACTTTCGAGTTGACACAGACACACACACAGTCCTATAAACAGCAACACACGCTTTACGGTTTTTTAGGGAGCGGCTAACTTATAGGCTTTTCTTATTAATAGGCGACAGGGGCGGAATTGCGCACGTACCCGGCGGTCATGGCGATGTTGTAGAAAGTGAGCCATGCGGTAGCGACGGCGCTTTTCGTTCTCTTCTTGTTGTTGTTTTCCTTCTCCTCAACCGTGCCGTCCTCCTCGCTGGACGCCATGGCACCGGGGGCAGGGTGGGGAAGTCAGGAAGGGAGCTGACAGCTGGGGCTGGTAGGGAGGGGAGCAGCAGGGTCATCCATCCATCTATCCGCCCCCGGATCACCCTTCTCGCGGGACTAGTGCTGCAACAAGTGCGTGGCCTGCGGGAGGGCCACGGGTTATTATAACATCTTTGAACCGTGTGATAGAAAAGTTATTGTGGAATGATATTAAGTACAATTACTTAAGTATTGGACTTAAATTTTGGGTATGTGTATTTTTTGAATATTCCTTTTTTGCCACTTTCTAATTATGTACTGCAAGAGTAGCTTGTGAATTTCACTGGAAGTTTTTAAAACCCTCAAAATTCATGATTAATTATTATATGATCGTTACTAATCTGATTCTACAAAGCAGCTAAAGTTGTCAGGTAAATGTAGCTTATAAGCCCTGTATAAACTGCAACATTAATGCAATAACTTTGTGCCATTCTGCTGCTTGTCTGCTGTTTCAGGTATATTTATACAAAATTATCGCAAATGCTCATAATTGGCCTGAAATGTCATGAACACATAGGGTCATGGCCTCTGTATCATGTATCTAAATTTACAGATCATGATACAACTAATCAGTGTTTTTAAACCTCTGATATGCCTCTTGAATTTGTTGCATCATTTTGCAGCTTCAGACATTTTACAGTTGTCGCATGTTGCCACAAGATGGCGATATTTAAATGTAAAGAGGCATTAGTGCTTTCAGGTTTTCCAAACCACTTGCCATTGGATGTTGCTTTTACTGAGGGTGATATCAAATCCAGCTACGTTTCCCTGTTTTAAAGAATTCTCAGGATTAAAAAAATGCAAAGCTTCATGTATTTTAGATTCACAGAATCATGTAGGTCATCTTTTATGTGTGGCTGACTGATAAGAAAGGATTTTAGTTTCATGAGCACTGATTGAAGCACCATCTTCAAGACAAAATCATCCCAGTGAGATGCCTGCAGTACACATATATCCTTCAGGGTGCAGAGTTGGACAAACTTTGTTTATATCGTGTAAATAAAGAGAGTAAAAGGGCCAGTCACATCGCCGTCACACCCAGGTACACAATGCCTACTGCAGTGTAAGCAGTTGGGCGAGCAGAGAGCCAGGGCTGTGCTGTGTGGAAAATGCTAGTGGAGGCAGACAATGCACTGGTCCGAGGCCTGACCAGCCCTCAGAGGGACAGGGGTCGCCTCACTGCGACAACACCCCCTGTCTCCCTCCCTTCTTTTTCTTTTTTTGAGCTAGCACAGCATGGGCTCGGGGAGGACGCTGAAGTTCGCCCTGTGCGAGGTGCTGCAGTTTGCAGGCCTGTGCGTACCACTTTTCATCGTCATGCAGAGGTTCGCCATAATCGTAGCAAAGGTCAAAACCTCGGCGCAGCCCCCTGGTGACGGCAGCACGGCCTACTGGTTGATCGTGGCCTCCTCCATTGCCTATGTCACCTCCACTGCCCTGCTGGTCTGGGTACCCCTGAAGTATATGGTCTTCATGAAGAAGAAGTTCCTCATTGGGAGGAAGAAGTGGTGAGTTTTTCCTGCTTTTGTCCTGAGGCAGAGAAAGCAGAAATGCAGGACAGGCACCGATCCCAGCTGTGTACGTTCAGCAGCTGGGACCCCAACGCAGCTCTGACCTGAGACCTGACCAGCTGGTTTGAGTGTGAACAGGCCTGTCGCTGGTTTGGACTGCACTTGTCTCGTGAATGCCATGAGTTAGCAAGTTCTGCAACTGCCTTTGTCTTCCTTCCTCACTTTTTTTTCCTCCGTCTTTCCCTTCTTTTGTCTTTGTATCAGGAGGCCTGTGGCCCTCGTATATGTGATCCTGTCCACATTACCCTGCTTTGCCTTTCTCATCGCCAGCTCTGAGGTACAACATGTTGTGGATTGTTTGTCATTTGTTTTATTTGTCTTTATACATAAATATATCTCCGCTCTGATCCTAAACTCTTACATTTATCGTGGCCATATTTGTATCTATGAGCCAGGATGTAACAGTAAACTCTTTGTAGTTATTTAGGACACAAAATACATTTTGTGTTTAATATCCAAAGAAGTGCATTGAACTTAAAATAATACTAAAAATACTCCCAACAACTTTGCATACAGGACCAAAATCATCAATGTGAGTGGAATAAAGGTGTTGATTTGTGAGAAACACTTTGGTTCTCAAAGGAGGAGTATCAAACCTTATGGCTAAGGAGCTACTGATAAGCAGCTTGGTTCCTCTTCCTGTCCAAGCTGCCCTTGTCAAATCATCTGTCTATGAGGCACATTTTCACTTCCCTGCTGGCTGCAGCCCAGGCCCTATTTGCTGTTTTATGTGACCCTTCCTAGAGCCCAAGCTGACCTTTTGGCCCTTGCTTATCTGGTGTCTTTTACATAAGAGCCACAAATTCTGCCAAGATGATGAGCTTGTCTGCTTTGTTCTGTGTCCTGTTGGCATGAAGTCCTGACTCAGGCAAATATCAAAGCCACAAGTGGCCAGCAAACCCAATACTAAAGGTCAGGAGAGTAGATGTAAATTTTATTACAAAGGTTGGTAACTGTTGAGGAAAATTGATAGGTTCTGTATTGATTGGAAGTTAGTAATTTCATTAAATGTTTCATTCAAAGCTAATGATTTTCTGGCTGTTTTTCCAGGTCCAGATAAATAACAACATGAAAAATGACACATTCACTGAACTCCCTGTATCACTAGTCCTCTTCTCTCTCATCTGCATTGACGTTGTGGAGAGGATACGCCACTGCAGATTGACAGGCCAGGGTGAGTGCAGCTCTCTCAACACAGTACACAAATCACCCACTGAGTGCTATAGCTCCTGAACTTTCCTCTGCCAACTTCTATAGTGATACCAGCACAGCTTTACATTGCAGGAGCTCGGAGGCAACAAATACAGCTAACTGTTCTTTATACTATTTATCCAGAACAATTTGGAGAACCAGTTTGAACTACTTACTCTCGGGTTCTGTGTCTGGAATTGAAAAATACCGGTGAAACTGCAGGAAATGAGCAGGAAATTTCTTAGTCACTTCTTGTAACACAGTGCTGAACTGACAAAACCATGTTATTCTTAAGGGGGGCAATAAGGTTGTTTGAGTATAGCGCTGTTCTTGTGGTATTCCTTGGAAAAAAAAACAAACTTTTTGACAAATTAAATGTCAGCTGTTTCTTTAAACTTTAGCTCCAACCACACAGCAGATTGATGGGGCATTTTTTATGATCACAAGATCTGGTGATGACATGTTGTACCTCTGTTACACTGATCTCTCACCATGTCTTTTCCCCTGACTTTGGTCAAAAATGTTCAAAATAAAATCATACAAAACACTATATTCTTGTGATAAAAAAATGTAGAAAAACCTTGTGTCAGATATAGTCTTGCTTGACTGGACTTCTTTTTTTCCCAGTAGCTAATGACATGGAGAGAGATGCAGAAATCCCTTCCACTGTCCTCACACATGTGGAACAGGTAACACCAGTAACACCCATCAATCCAGCTGTGCCTGGGCCAGCTGCGCCCGGACAAGCTGTGCCAACTCCTGTGCCACCGGGGGCAAACCAGATCAATGACAGGAACCAGAATGGGGCAGGGGCTCGACCAGAGACCAATGGGACAGTCCCAGGGATACCAGGTAATCCTGGAAGACCATTTAGTATTTCTGGATTGAGCTCACGGTCAGCGAGCACCACAGCGTACCGCATACCTGCGTACGCCTACACGGGTCCACTGAGATTCCTGTGCGCCAGCGACGCCCGAGCTGATGTGTTTGTGGACAGCTTTATGTTCTGGATGGATACAGTGGAGATGGTGAGGGTGGCAGGACATCCATTGGTCTACTTCTCAGGCTGGGTGTTCCCCATCTACATCTTCAGCTACCTGTCTTGCCTACGTGTGGTGGTAATGCCCCACAGCCCGCTGCTTTCCTCATTAGGAGTGGTCGTGCAGGACTTACCCTTCTTCTTTGTGCGCGTTGGCCTCATTGCCTTCTTTGGCTTTGTCACACCCCTCCTCTATCTGATGAAGAACCTGTTGGTCTGCCTGGCCTTTGTCTATTTTAACTTCATGACCAAGCTGAGGGTCTTCAACACAGAGAGGATGTTTTTTTAAGACAAACACCTCAAGCAAAGACTGAAAAAGACAAACATAGATGGAGTCATAGGTTGGCACAATCAGGAAATGTAGGATACAAGGATTCAGGATGCGGTTGCACTAGCTCTTTGCAAGTTCAATCTTTTATACCCTAGGTGTTGACAAAGTAGAGTCACTAAATTGACACCAGTAACCACAATAAATTTGGTATTAAATTTTAATGCAACATAACTTCCAATAGTATATCTGACGTAGATAATTTTAGCTTGCTAACACATAATACCTATTTACAGTAGAAGCACGTTAATATGGCCAACACATCTGGTAGGACTACAAACTAGACACATTGTTCTCAGTAATGTCAGACTTCACATTTAGTCTACAACTCATAAATAGGCATATACTATTATTTCTTCATCTTCGCCTATAAATAAAATTAAAATAATTCTACTTTGGCTCTTCTTTAGTTAATCTTTTGACCCCATAAAACTGTTATCTAATTCAGCTTTTGATGCCACTTGATTTGTCTACATGACCCTAATAACCCTAGTTGATTTGCTTAATAGGAGAGTGCTGCTGATGTTACTAAGCACCAGTTTTAACATTTATTAATTCCTTTCAAGCTAAGACCAATCTTAAGTTTTAATCACAACCAAATTTAGTAAATCACTGGTGTAAAACTAGTTAGTTTTCTACTAAGAAATGTGGAAGAACTTAATGCACACATTTATATGTGATTTGTGTAGTTATAATTTAAACCTTTACTGGAGATTCATATATCACTAAATCACAGTGGTCTGCATAACACACACTAATTCCTAAAAGAAATTACATGAAAGAAAAAAACGTTCCGTATGCCTAATAATGATGTAAATTTTCATTTTGAACCACATTTCACTGAACACAATTTTACCGGTGTCACGATGGTTAGCATTCTCCGGAATTTCGTACTCATTCTAAGGCATTAATGCTAAAAGCACTGAACTCTGAAAGGCCATTTTTCCCCCCTATATAAATAAAACAAAGAAACGTACACAAAGGATTGGAAGATAGAGTTTAAATGTTATTTTGCCCAATAAAACTTTACTTAATATTTGACAGGTAAATTTCTGTAGTTTTGACAGACCAGTGTTGTTTAGTAATTAAATAACTAACTTCGTTCCAAGACTACGGACTCAAGAAAAGCTGGTGCAAACCAAGGTATGAATGTGACACAGAAGGGATGTTTTGTTAAAATGCTTGATGGTACTTTTCACAGGCCAAAAGGGAGCTCTTAGGCAATGTTTTCCCAGAAAAGACATTATGTGTCAAATACTGTTGTGTTTTTATTTACCTTTATGTTTAAACATACTTTTTTACCCCTCTAAACCCTCTCCCCCTCACCAAGCATAGCACTTTGGGAATGTACCTGTAAATGTCACTTGAGATTTTTTGGCAGATTTTTTCTACCATCATAAAGTGCAGTGAATATGTAAAAAAGCATAAATCCATGTTGTTTATATTAGATTTTTCTTTGCTAAGTTATATTCACAGAAGGAAAACAACGCGTGAGTTTGTATCATTGATACATATATTTTGGTAAGATTAATAAAGAAAATCATTTAAAATATATTTTTTAAGTTTCACTCGTGCAATTTATCATATACGAAGAAATGCACTTGCATGAACTGAACATACGGTATTTGTTTTTGACTTCACTCTGGCATTTATCCTCTTTCTTCCCGGTCACTCCCTCTAGAGAACAAGTTTCCTGTCATTATTCTGCAAAACATTCTCACATCACATCCCGTAATACAACGTGCTACAAAGCACACAAGCACTGACAGACAGAAGACGAAATGCCATTACACATGTGCAGTCCGATGCAATTCAACACATCACTGCAAAAAAAAAAGAAAGAATGAAAAAAAAACAACTATATTTGATGAGAATGTCAATAAGGATTCCATATCCAAATTTAATACACATTTTTATTGCTGTATTGCATTTTATTTTGATTATTAAAAATAAAATACAACCTGGCAAAAATTAAGAGAAGCAATAAATTATTTAAAGGTAGCACCAATTCAATCAATTTAATGTCAATAAAGACTGCACTGTTTGACACAAGTCAGACACATGACATGTCAGACACATTAAATACACCTAAGTGTAAGATTTTAAAATTACTGACTCCTAGTGGTAGTATGAAAACAGACACTGACCGACTACGGTAACCAAGTAACTGCATCCTTCTGTTTTTGCCCCATAGAAAAGAGCTTTAATAGTCTTCAAAGGTTGTAGTCATTTTTTCTATGAGAACTTGTAGTGACAGACTCTCCAACATCTTGGTGTTTTATTCAACATTGTACAGACGAAAACACCTCTCAGGTAAAGGCCCAACTTGTCTGCAACTGATTTGTCTGAGCATTGCAGGGCATCCCTGCAGCTTGAGGCCAAAGTGGTCAGATCTTCACTCACTTCCCTCAATAGGAAGCAGGATTTCCTCTTGTCATCTCTTTCTACTGACTTGTATCATCATTGCACTTCTCACCCGAATCCTCGTAGACCTCCTGGGGGCTGCTTTCCCACAAAAACCCCTACACCAGCCAAGTGCTCCATGCACAAACTTCATTTACTCTTGCACGGAAATGACATGGACACTCATACATTCCTGATCAGATGTGATTCTCTTTAATCTTCTCCCACGTGAAATTTCTGAAAAGGTAGTCTTGCAGGATGACATCTGTTCTCTGTGTTCACTGGCACAGATTTAGCACAGGCAGAAGGGCTATTAAAAAACATCAAAAATCCCAAATAGAGGTAATATATTAAAGCCTGCTTTGATAAATTACCTCCTAAAATCGTCATCTTGCTCCTCTTTTTCTTTGATTTATTAAAAATAGAACTACTGACATACCTTGACACTATGAGTTTCCCTGAGGCCATTATGGGAGACTTTCATTTTCTTGTTTAATTGGGACATGGGACTGCTTACTTCCTGTCTTCCTATTCTTTGCCAACACTCTGTGGAAGCTGTTGGAAATTGCTGTCGTTTCACCGACCTTAGCTACTCATGTGACAGGATATCCATCAGTGTGATTAGGGGAGGAAAGCACCATGTTTCTGTGTCATTGTTGCTTCATGTCACACACCTTAGCACACACCGGACCCCTTCTTTCATGACTGGAAAACTCTCTCACAATCTCATCCACCACTGAGTGCAAACCTCACACTAAGGATAATGTTACCCTGCTCACACTTTGCTGTGGTCCTCTGTCTCCTGCAAGTCCTCTGCATTACTGCTGACATAGGTACGTACGCATGACATATTTTTTCGTCTGTTTAACTTGGCTGTGAGTAAAATTATGAGAGTAATCGGATTGCAAATTCCCTTGAAATGCAAGATGAGATGTGTTGTCAAAGATACTCTGTTATGCTCTAGACAGTGGCCCCTTCCTGATCTACAATGAGAACCACAACAAGTGCATAAGGGTGGAGAGTGCCACCTCACTGACGGTGGCCGCTTGTAATCCTCATGCCAAAGAACAGCAGTTTCGTTGGGCCTCCGAATCACGTATCCTCAGTCTGTCCCTGAAGCTCTGTCTGGCTGCCACAGAGATAAAAGACTGGGTGAAGGTGGTCCTCTTTGAGTGCGATGAGAACAGTGACCTCCAACACTGGCAATGCAAGAATGAGACCCTCTTTGGTCTCAAAGACCAGGACCTGCACTTAAACTGGGGCAACCGCCAAGAGAGGAACATAATGATCTACAAAGGGTCAGGGCTCTGGAGTCGCTGGAGGATATTTGGTACCCGCGGTGACCTTTGTTCAAAGGGGTATCAAGGTAGGAATTACAGGCACGTCATCAAGTTTAATAAAGACAAAGCCCTTAGTAGATTTTACTGAACGATCTAAACTGTGCTGCAGGTTTTTTAAATAGTTGACTGATATTTCAGGGAGTCCTGCAATAGGGTTTGTTGTACAGAATCGTTCCATTCTGAAAAAAATACAGCATTGACAAGTAATATAGTCATAAAATTCTGATTTTTAAAATTCTGTTAGGCTTGTGATCGCTTTTTTCTGGATTTTCTAGTCGGAAAAAAAGAGACATAATTATATTACACACAACACTGAACTCGTAATCTCCTAAAACTGGATACAGTCAGTTTCCAGATGATACTGTTAAATCAAAATGAAGTAAAGCTGTTTTAAGGAGAACAGTATTCTAGGACCTTTATCTCAAAGGTTTCAGTCCTGCTAACAACAAATGTTGTTAATATTACATGTCACAGAATTCTGGGAGTGATCTGTTTTTGAGTTGCACATGGCATAAGTCTGCAAACAGCAATGCAAAGTAAAAGAAGATGGTTAACTGGTTGCAAAGTTGTAGGTTGCAGCCTTTTGCCTGTAGCTCTTCACCTAAGAGCTCATATTTAGATAAAGAGCTATTGCTCCTTCTTCCTCCCTTTCTATCTGCAATATTAAATATATGATATTAAATGTTGATCCACTGTTCAGTTACTGTTGTTTTGTAGACTCTACTTTTTTAGCACTTAATACAGCAGGAGACATTAGTGTCTTTCTAAATTTGTTTTAAGAGGAACATTTTATGATCAACAAACTGGTACTTAAAGTAAGGCAAGTAACTTTTTTCGAAGCTTGGTGTGGGAAAACTTGACCTCATGGATCCATCCAACACTTTTGGGATGAACCAGAACAGTGAGCCAGTTCCTCCTGCCCAACAGTAGTGGACTTGCTTGTTTTATAATGTTAAACAAATTTTGCTCACCTTTAACTCATGCTCTGTGTCTCCTCAGAGGTTTTCACAATAGGAGGCAATGCCTTCGGAGGCCCTTGTCAGTTCCCATTTAGGTTCATGGAGAAGTGGTATGCTGAGTGCACAATGGACGGTCGCTCAGATGGAAACCTGTGGTGTGCAACAGTGAGGGATTATGATAAAGAGATGAAGTGGGGCTTTTGTCCCAACAGAGGTAGGAGCAAGGACAATACTCTTTAACCATTTAACACTGATAATAAACAGCTTTGCTAAACAGACTGTGCAGATGTATTTTGTTTATCTGTAGTTTCTCTCAGTGCTATCATTGAAGAGGTCAGTGCTGACAGGTCTGGTTTCTGACCCTCCTCCTCCACCATTTCCTCTCATGGATGTCAACACAGCACTGTCCTTGTTTTCCTCCTCTCATAGGCCTGTTTTTCCCTCACGCTGCTTTAAAAAAAGGGCAGGAAAGGGATAGACAAAGAAAGCAAACTCACTTTTACTATAGTTTTTATGAAACAAACCACAGTCCTAGAAAAGGACATGGAAGATGTGTTCAAAAGCTTAAAAATATATAAGGGGGAAGAATCTTTTTAAAGATTGAGACACCTATCGTCCTTAAAACCCATGCAGTTCAGCACTTCTTTTACTTCATGTAGTAATTTTTTTCTCTCATATGTTTTGTACTTTGTATCTCTGCCATATTATAGGATACTCAAATTGGGACACCGACCCGGTCACAGGGGTTCAGTACCAGAGGAACGTGCAGGCAGCGCTGACCTGGCATCAGGCGAGGAAGAGCTGCCAGCAGCAGGGAGCCGACCTCCTCAGCATCGTAGAGCTACATGAACAGTCATACATCTCAGGTACTAAAGTCAGCCCTCTGTCAGTGATCTGTACTGCATAATAAGCATCATTAAACATTGATTGGACTGTTATGTATGGGTTGACACAGGGTTGACAAACCTCTTGGGAACATCTGTGTGGATTGGACTGAACAGCTTGGATTTTGAAAATGGATGGCAGTGGAGTAACGGAAACCCATTCAGATATTTAAACTGGGCCCCAGGTTAGTGAAGACAAGTGATGCACTGTGACAGGAGCAGGACACGTTGTATTACATGGCTTTGATTAATGCAATTGGTTGCATGATAACAACAGTTAGCCTCTTAAATGATCCATTCAACCTGTGGCTACCTACAAATTATGACATTAAAAACAAAAAATATATCAATGTATTGTCCCAATAGGTCATCCCTCGTCAGAGCCGGGGCTTACCTGTGCAACCCTAAATGCTGGAAAAGCCTCAAAATGGGAGAGCAGCGCCTGCAATATGAAACTTGGTTACATTTGTCGCAAAGGAAACTCTACCAGTCTGCCCCCACCGCCAAGTAAAATTACACCTTAATTCAAAATGATCAGACTCTGGCTTTGATTATTAGAGCAAGTCTTTATTCTCATTTCTTTTGGTGTCCATCCACAGGCAAAGACCAGCCCAGCTTCTGCCCCAATTTCTGGGTTCCGTATGCAGGTAACTGTTACTTTGTGGAGAGGAGTAAAAAGATGTGGAAGGACGCTTTGGCTGCGTGTCGCAAAGTGGGTGGAGATTTGGCCAGCATACTCAATATAGAGGAACAGAGCTTCATTATATCTCAATCGGGGTACCGTAAGTATGCAATAAGTCTTTTACCAGTGATTTGTTGTTTTTTACAAAAAGTATTGAAAAAAATGTTTTTTGGAATTTTTTTAATATTAAATTTAAAGTCACATGATGATGATGATCAGAATGTGTGGAGGGAGGCTAATTTTTCATTTCATTTTTTGCATGTGTAAAATATATTAATTTGCCTTTTTTGCTTCAAGTTTAACTAGAAGATGATTAAAATCGAACATCTGCATGGAACATATGAGGCTATAGCTAGCAGCTAATCAGCCTAAATTAGCATTAAGACTGGGAAAGCAGATAACCTGGCTCCTGCTAAGAGTAACTGAGTAAGTCATTCTCTGGGTCAAGAAGTAAAGATCACAACACTCTGTCAATATAGCAGTGGCCAGTGGTGCTCTTGGGCTGATTTTATTACATTTTGACAGAGTCAGGCTAGCTGTTTTCCTCTGTTTACTTTCTTTATGCTAAGCTAATCAGCTGCTTACTGTAGCTTCATATTTAATGTATAAAACTCAAGAGTTGTATCAACCTTCACATGGAACTTTCGGCAAGAAAACAAAAATTTCTTTCAAAATATAAGAGGCTTTACTCTAAAACCACATTAACATACAGCCCTACATGTGCATTTAAAACCCTCAGTGCCAACAGATGTGTTCTGGATTGGCTTGAACGATCAGAGGAACCAGATGCTGTTTGAATGGTCTGATCACTCCCACGTAACCTTCACCCAGTGGCAAACTGGCGAGCCTTCACATGCCACCAACCTCCAGGAAGACTGTGTCCTGATCAGAGGAAAGGTAACGCCCATGACTGTCACAGTGCAAAGGGGAAACGTAAAACAATGTTAATGAATGCAATCATAATACCAGTGGTGCCCTCCTTCTTCTTCTTCTGTTGATGGTATGCACAGGATGGAAAGTGGGCTGACCACATGTGTGAGAAGACACATGGATACATCTGTAAGAAGAAGGCGTCCATCACACCAGCTGGAGGTGCCCACGAGGCAGCCAATCCAGGATGCAAGCCTGTAAGTTATGTAATTTCCTTTTAAACAATGAATGTAATTTATCCCCTTTATCAAATTTCATCTCACTGGGATTTTTATTTTATCTCAAGGGCTCAACCAGGTTTGGCTCTTATTGCTACAACATTGGATCAGAGACAAAAACTTTTGAAGATGCGAAGAGGGCATGCTCAGCGGCCGGCGCTCACCTGGTGGATGTGGCTGATAGGTAAAGTATTGTCATGATTTTATCACAAAAATGATCCGACATACCTGTTTTCAAAACATTTCAATCACTTTGATTAGCTCAAGTCTCAAAAACACAGTTGAATGCTGTAAGTGCTATAAGTTTACGTATTGTTTGGTATGTGTTTTCAAGCTGAGGCCATGTGATATTAATCTTAATTTGTCCAGGGGAACAAAGGCATTTTACCTTTTGGCAGAGAGACTAATTTCCATTAACTACATAAATGGTAAATCTATGGGTTTATTTTGAGATTATTTTATCCACTTTTGCTTAGATGTTGGTTTGTTGTTTTAATGCAGATATGAGAATGCCCTCTTGGTCAGTTTGGTGGGTTTGAGACCAGAGAAGTATTTCTGGATAGGTTTTTCCAACACAGATGACAGAAGCACTTTCAAGTGGACGACCAGAAGAAAATCCACGTTCACTAATTTTAATGTGGGCATGCCAGGTACAGCTTCTCTTTAGTCACCTATCTTACTAATTTAGGTCGTTAAATTGCACATAACATATGAGCAGAAAATTTTCATGCAACATTTGAACAGATAAATCTTCTCATCGTCAACTAGATGATAACTTTCATCCCCCATGTTTCTGAATATCTGAGGACAAAGTCAGCAAGTTGTGTTCAAAAGTTTTTACTAACTTTACTGTTGTTCAGACTTTCAGGGGGCAATTTTATGAAATTTCCCAGTTCCGACACTAAATGAATGCAATATTAGTTTAAAGTACCTCTTTGTCTACATATAGCTACACAAAACATTGGCCTTGGTCTCCTAGTTATTTTTTTGTTGCATATGTTTGCTCTTATGATCACTTTTTCACCTACATTTGATATTTATTCCACAAGACATACCCTGATTGTATTGATTGACTGAAATTTTACATCTTCTAGCTAAGCTCATTGATACTTTCCCCATTTCTTTTGGCGTGTTAAACAAAAAAAAGACAGAAATCAAGGATGTGTTGCCATGACAACTGGGGTTTTTGCTGGATTATGGGATGTTGTCAGCTGCAGCAAAAAGGAGAAGTATATCTGCAAGAAACCAGCAGAAGGAATACCTGTAACAACAGTTCCCCCGACCACCCCAGTTTTGAACTGTGAGGTTGGGTGGACCCCTGCCACTGGAAGGAACATCTGCTATAAAGTAGGATGCCAAACTGAACTTTTCTGTGAAATCTGTGTAACTTTAAGTACATAAAACTTCTAATCTCCTTTCTTTTTCCTCACTCATTAAAAAAGGTTTATCAAAGGTCAAAGAGCCTGAAGAAGACTTGGCAAGAAGCAGAGGACTTCTGCAAGGCCATTGGTGGGAATCTGATGAGTATACACAGTAGGGAGGACCTGAGAGATGCTATGTATGTTTACTCAACAGCTTGTGTATGTCAGAGTTATGCCACTCAACCATTTAAGTAATCGTGGCTGCTGTCTTCTGCTGTCATAAAGGTTTCATTCCTCTGACACAGCCTGGATCGGCTTCAGCCTGGGGACCAAAGGGTTTGTCTGGAGTGACGGGTCGCCTGTATGTTGCACTTTAAATATTTTTTCCACAAAAAACTTTTCTTACTGCCATTCTCAACCATCCCCCTAATCATGTGTATTTTCAAAAATTGTGAACTAGTCGGACTATGAGAACTGGGGCTTTGGTGAACCAAACAACCACAATGACGCCGAACACTGTGCAGAAGTCCACAATTACTTCTCACGGCACTGGAACGATAGGCACTGTGAGGCCTATAATAACTGGATCTGCCAGATCCGCAGAGGTAAGACAGATCCTATCATCATGGAGCTCTAGTTTACAAATAGTCATTAGTCAAGAGTAGTTTTTTAGGTGAAATTAAAGCTTTCCCATGCTATTAAGACTCTTTGTGGTTCTTATACTTTCAGGTCTGATTCCCAAATCTGAACCTGCCATAGTTCCACCAGGTAAGTTTCAGCAGAAGCCCTTCCCTAAAACATGTCCAATATCTCCTTTATTCCATTTCCTTGATTTACAGAGCTAAAGAATATAGATATATAATACCGCCTTTGATCCCCTGATGTTTTTGGATTTTAGTGAAAAATCTCAAAACTAATATTCCTTCCAACCTCAGATGTACTTTGTGTTTTCCTGCAAATTAGCAAATGTTAGCTAACTATGCAAACTAAGAGGTTAAATACAGTAAAGACAACACCTTATTTCAGCATATATACAATACATAAAACATTATATCAACATACAGTATTAGCTTTGTCACTGTAGACCAAACAACCACATCCAGAGATGATCAATGAAGCCAACAATGCAGAACCTGCAGCCCCTAAGATGGCCACTTGGGGTTTGCTCCAAAAAGTGAGTTAAACTCTAAGGACCGCCATATTTAAATCCAGAACTTTAAAGCCAAAATGAACATGTTTACATTTTGGTAACTATAACAAAACTACCTGTTGAAACTACACAGGGGTGAAATTTTATATGAATCACTTGATTGTATTAAGGTTTAAAGTTTACCAAAAAAATCATTATGGCTTCAGCCGTAATGCCAGACTTGAGGCCTAAAAGCTGTACTTAATAGTCTATTTGCAGTACTTATATACTGTGCATATGTTAGCATGCTGCCAGTAGCATTTAGCACAAAGCACCACAGTGTGTAAATCTAAATACTTCCTCACAGAACTACTACTTTGGCTTTAGACCCTTGGCCGTGTTTTTCATCGGACTCTAAAACTACTGTATCTATGGGACACCATATTAAAGATTTGCTACTTTTGCAGTATACAACACCACAGAAGATGGCTGGATTATTTACAATGACACGCAGTATTTCATCAACAATGACAACCTCGATATGGAGACTGCAAGAGCTTACTGCAAGAAAAACTTTGGTGAACTTGCAGTTATCACAGGGGAGAGTGAGAGGAAGTTTCTTTGGAAACAGGCAAGAAATTCATTGCTTCATTTTCCAAAACAACAATAAAGGTCAAAATGACAGTGTGTTGTGTGTTCTTAAAAATCTGTTCAGTCGTGGTGGTAAAATTACTTAAAAATAAATGTGTAACGGTTATTTTTGATTAAATTTGAATGTAATAGTTCTATTTTCTACAGATATCGAAAGGATCAGAGTCACAGTATTTCATTGGCATGACAGTGAATTTGGATAAATCCTTCAGGTAAATATTTCCTTGTTTAGGCACAATCGTGTGTTAGCCACTTTCCACTGGCTGTTTGTCTGATGTCTGAAACACTAATACAGATAATCAACGGTGACCGATTTCTTTTTATCAGTGACTTGTTGCTGATTGGTTTCTTATTATTTGTTTCTATTATTTTCCATTTCCAGCTGGGTCGATGGCACCCCTGTAACGTACACTGCATGGGAACGCAATGAGCCTAACTTTGCCAATAATGACGAGAACTGTGTGACGATATACAAGAGCATGGGTGAGTCATGCCATACTGTGTTGGTTTCCTGAGTATTAGCTAACTTCCCTCAACCCAGCCTAGTAATTTATTTATTTTTCTTGCCTATTTACACACTCTGCACATAGGGTACTGGAATGACATCAACTGTGGTATGGAGCTGCCTTCTATTTGCAAAAGAAGCAGTAGTTTTGTCAATACAACAGTGGCCCCGACTGCTGTTCCTACTGGAGGATGTGCACCAGAGTGGCTGGCTTTCCAGGGAAAGGTAATGATAAGGAACTACATCCAGCACTGGTGCATAATATGCATGTCTCTGATCAAGATAAGGGTTTCCTCCTACGTTAATCTGTTCTGGATTTTTTTTTTTTACACTGTTTCCCTCCTGTCACTTTCTTAATCTAACACACAGTGCAAATTCCTGTTCTTTACACAGTGCTACAAATTTGTTGTTGGGAATGATAAGAAGAATTGGCAGGATGCGAGGACGCACTGCGTAAACCAGGGAGGAAATCTGGTATCTATCCTCAACGAGAAGGAACAAGGTGAACATTCGATTCTCACCAACATCTTTCTTTTGTTTGGTTGTAAATGTTACGTTTCATTGTGCTGTAATGAAGCATGGTAACAAACCAAAATTTTGACCTTTTAGTGAGAGATTTGTGTCTTCCTTTCTAGCATTCCTAACGACACAGATGCTGAAAAGCAATGAGGATCTTTGGATCGGCATGAATGACGTCAACTGGGAGATGCACTTTGTGTGGACGGATGGCAAAGGCATTTCATTCACAAACTGGGCCAAAGGGCATCCAACATCAGGGCCCGAGGGGCGTTATTCGTTTATGGATGAGGTTATTTTAACTTCTCCTCTCCTCTATATCCAAAGCTTTTTCTGTCTAACTCTGTCTCTTCTACAGCTTAGGTAATATTTTACTTTTAACTCAAGAGTTTGATACGGTTGCTGAAAAGATGAGGGGAGATGCAGATTAAGATTTCTCTTCACAAAAAAATCAGGAAAGTTTTATAAAATATGTATTGCATTGCTAAAGATTAAACATAGCTTATGACTTCATAATCAGTACAAAATCAAACATCTTAGGAGTGTACAGTCAAAGGGAAATAACGCATCTTTTTCCACCTGATAGATGTATGACTGTGTGATTACGGTGGGCGGCGTCTCCAAATCAACTGGCCTCTGGAAGGTGGAAGACTGTTACTCAAAACATGGCTTCATTTGTAAAAGAAATGTTGGTGAGTGAGACACATTATTAAGAGTTACACTGACTTATAGCCTGTATTCTAAACTTTAGTGGTGGAGAGGCTTTTCAGCTGAGTGACTTTTGTTGTTTCTTGTCTGCTCAGATTCTCAAATTGTAGTCAAACCCACAACTGCATTACCAAAGGCTTTTTACAAGCTTGGCAACGACTCCTACAAACTGGTGGCCCAGAAGATGAAATGGGATGAGGCGAGGAGGCAGTGCCAAGCAGATGATGCAGATCTGGCCAGTATCCTGAATCCCGTGAGCCAGGCATACATCACTTTGCAGATTTCCAAGCACAACGAGCCTGTGTGGATTGGCCTTAACAACAATGTGGTAAAAACCTTGGTGTTATCGTACACTACTAATTCAAACAGGGTTTCAAACTGAGACAAAGACTTCCAGTTTTGTATACGCTTCTTATGCAAGTAATGATTTTTTGTTTTTCACAGACTGGTGGGCGGTTCAAGTGGGTCGATAACTGGCAGCTATCTTACACCAAATGGGGCACAGATGAACCTAAAAGCAATTATGGCTGTGTGTATATGGATGTGGACAGAAGATGGAAGACTGCACCGTGTACAAATACCCACTATTCCCTGTGCAAGAAGTCACCAGGTCAGACAACTCTTCTGTTATTCTCCAGCACTGTATACCACACACAGCCGAACACTAAGGATGCTTAGTCATGCAATCTTGTGTCTGATTTCCAGACATAGCTCCCACCGAGCCCCCACAACTCCCTGGAAACTGTCCTGAACCAAAGAAACGAAAAAGCTGGATACCCTTCAGAGGCCACTGTTATTCCTTTCAAAGCTCAGTGGTGGACAACTGGGCTCACGCCTCGGTCGAATGTCTGAAAATGGGTATGTTAAGAAGAAATTCCTCTAACAAATAATAATTTGGATTTGTATATAATCTGTACCGAATGCTATTGTGCATGTTTCATCAGGTGCTTCCCTGGTGAGCATTGAGGATCCTCAGGAGGCTCTTTTCATACAGCAGAACTTGGAGCTTTTACAAGATGGTGCCAAGACCTTTTGGATCGGCCTCTACAAGAACCATGAAGGTGAGCACGGATTGTTAAAGTTAAATTTAGCCTCAGTGGCTTTCAGTCTCTTTTTCCAGCAATAAAGAGGTCAAGCCTTGTCCATTTACATATTATAGAGCTACACTAAAGTAAAACATAATAGGTTAAGTTTGTGTCTCCATTGTACTGTCACCTAGGTCGAGTTACAGAGCTCAGCATTAAATTTTTCTTGAAAAATAAAAATCCAGCAATCTTTTAAAGATCCTTAACAACGGAAGGTCAGTCAACAATCCTAAATCCTTCACTGAAGATCTTTCTAAAATCATAAAAGGCTCTTTATAGATGAAAAAAATACTTGATTTACTTGGCTAAAAAATGGAAACTGTAAAGATTTTTATTTTCTTTTGTTAAATTGAAATTTTTCATAAATGACCTTTTTCCATCAAAAGAAAAATATTATATTTTTTTAATATAAAATGCTGAAAAAATAAATGGAATTCAACTTTAAACATATTACTAATAATAAATTAGTTAATTTATATAACTTTTGTTCATGTTGACAAAGAGTTAGTAAAAATGTAATTTCTGACCACCATCTGTGTTTTGTTAGAAAACCAGCAACAAACAAGTGAAACCAATTAAAACTTTTCTTTTTGTAATGTAATCTTTCCTTAGCAAAAAATGTTAAAAAATGCATCAAGTGAAATAGTATTCTTCCTGTATTCTTATCCTTTCTTATGACAGGATAGCTAAAGAGTAGGACGGGAATGAGGGGGAGCAAGGACACAGCTTCTGTACATGGGGTGCCCCAACCAATTTAAAAATATAATTATCACACAGCAGACTAAATATTATTTTATGCAGCTGCTTGGGCGAGTGTTTGAAAATTCCAGAAAAAAAATAGATTAAAGATTGTCCAGGATGTTAGAGATGTGAACAAAAGTTTACTGGGTATGCTGTTCTGCTTATTGAAGAAACAAGCTTCCTGTTTGCAGGTGAGTGGATGTGGATCGATAACAGTGTGGTAGACTACACCAACTGGAAAAATGGGATGCCAAAGTCGGAGTCATGTGTGGACATCCATTCTGAAACTGGAAAATGGAGTACGAACATTTGCAGCAGATTCAGGCCTTACATCTGCAAAACAGCTAAAGGTGAGTTCGTTTAGCTGATCTGTAGATTTAAATTGACCCATCAGTTGCCAAAACTAACTAATTATTCTCTTTCTTTCAGTTATTACACCTACAGAAAAGCCACCAAAAGTCGGTAAGTTATTTGATCTCTGTGATATAATGTTTTAAACTCGACTTAAGTCAGTGTTAATACTTCCATATGTTTTGCCTCCGCAGCCCCGGTGGTTACGGAAGAAACTCATGGGTCCGCTGGCATCACTGTGGCTGTGGTTCTTGTTGTAATCGCCATAGGTGGACTTGGTGCCTTTCTCCTCTTCCGTAAACAGATACCCACGCCTGCCTCGGGAGAAAGCGCCTTTGACAACAAGTTATACTTCACCAATCCACTCCGATCCCATGTAGACACCAAGGGTTTGGTGGCCAATATAGAGCAGAACGAACAAGCATAGAAGGACATAAGATCAGGGGTAAACAGCGCTATGAAATACATATGATCGGAGATTTTTCATCCTGGTTTCATTCCATATTTTAGATCACTTTAATGGAAATTATTTTCAAACCAAACCCTGGAGTATTTTTCCATTAAACAAGGACTGGATTAAAGATGCCAGTTCATAATGATTTTATGATAATTCAAACCAGCACTGGCACTGCACTCAGTAAATTAGGGACAGGATAATATCAGTGAGCATTCTCTAACAAATTTTTAATGATCATGGTGATTTGTGAAATGTGTACAGATAATTTTTTACTTTGACCAATCAACATAACCGACAACACTCTTAAAATACATTTCAGTTTCAAATCAAGAAAGGTGAAGATGTTTTATTCATGCAATTAGCCAGATTTTTCTCAGTTGGGTTGCTTGTTATGATCCTCCATGGGCTGTTCATTAGTCTATTCTTGGCTCACAACATTGTAAATAGATGCTCAATAAAAGATTAAATAAAATTGTTTGTCCTCTTTTTTCATTCTACTATTCAAATAGACTCAAAACAATGTGACAACGTTTGAATCATACAAAATAGTGACTTTATACAGTGAGATTTATGTAAATATGACTGGAACTATTTTTATAGGTATAGAAAGGGAATGTTAATTTCATTCTGAAAAGGTTAAGTGGACACAAATTTATTAGTTTTGACTAAGACAAACAAAATGCTAAAATCAGCATGCTAACATGTTCACTCTGGCAAAGCTAAAATGCTGATGTTTAGCAGGTGTAATGTCGTGTTCACTATTTTAGTTGACCTTGTAAGCATGTGAACATTAGCCAGTTAGCACTAAACACAATCTACAGCTTTGTGGGATGTCTCTGATGGCATCTGGCATTAGGGTTGATGAAAGGCGCCAGATGAAAAGTCATGGATATTCAAAATCAAAAGGCTTTGTCTTCTAGAGACCACAAATCTCTGTGCCAGATTTCATGGCAGTCAGTAAAATTTTTTAAAACCAAAAGCATCAATCTAATGTTGCCATTACGAAAATAGTCAGACATCTGTGGGCTTCTGTGCACCTTGAATATCTGCACAAAATCTTAGTGCAGTCCGTCCATTAGTTGTTCGGATATTTCAGTCGGGGGGGGGGGGGCTCTTGCTGTTATAATGTGAAGGTTTTATAATCAGGGTTAATAATCTGGTT
>JAPZDV010000013.1:6839664-6870942 GCA_029814665.1 Acanthurus lineatus
CCCCCCACCATCTCCCCGCAGTCCCCCCATTCCTCCCTCCCCTCCCCCCCCCGGCGGTGGGGCCGCTCTTACTTTTATAATGTCAAGTTTTAATAATCAGGTTTAATAATCTGGTTTTTGTATCCTTTTGGTTGTACCTCTGTATTCCTACCAAGGCTGGTGTGTACCTTTTTCATCAGTACAGTGCTGATGATAACTGTGATATTTAAGTCGCAAAAAAACATACATTTGTAAGGATTTTTTAAAAGCAAAAAAATCAGATTTGATTCCAGTTATGTGGGAGAGGAAACTATCAAGTGATCTCAGTGGATATAATTTTAATTCATGAATTATTAATGCAGACTTTCAAGATATTATTCTGTCAAGTATTAGAAATTGAGTCCCCCCCTACCAACGGCTGGCCACCCCCGTCACCTGATGTTGAAAATGAGGCAGTCTTCTCCATGGCAACCACAGCTCTCTAAGGCTGTCGCAGCTAATCCTCAGGAGCTTACTCAACTCTTACTTCTCATAAGAGGGTTTTACCAGCAGCACCAATGCCCAAGAATTCTCCCCAAACAAGCTCTGGATCATCTGTTTATCCAACCGGAGGAGGAAAACAAACCTAGTTACAGCAGCTGAGAGGAGCAGAAGGTAGAACGGTAGGCCCTGTTTCATCCGGTAAGCTTTTTCATCTATCCTTTCTAAGGTATTACTGCAGCTTTTGTCCTCTCACTGCTCGGTTGGTTCGACCTGCAGGGTGCACATGTGTGGGAGGATGTTGAAAAGTGTTGCGAGAAAGCTTGGCATGTTTTGCATTGTACGTTTGAACTCTGATGAGTCACAGATCATGCAGAAGAAGAAGAAACCCCTCTGAACTGATCGTCCCCAGTGCTTCATGCATGGGGGGGGGGAATTGTAGCCAACACACTGAACATGCAGTCACTTATACCAGCACCTGTCTTGTTCTTGAACGATTTATGCTGTTAAATAAGGAAACGGGTTCAATATTGATGCCATTATGAAAACCGACAGTGTGGAAAACATTTGACTTGGGTGCTGCATTTTCAGTGACCTCTGTGCACTTTAAAAGAACTGTTTTTCTTAGATGTGAATCTCCGTCTTTGTGAGTCTCTGCTTTGCATTAATTATAGCTTTCTCTAGTCCCTCGTTTTCCTAAATACTAATTATTTTCTCTACTGTCTCCCCGCCATGCCCCCTTCTCCCTGCCCCTGTGCTCTCTCACTTGCCTGCACTAATCCTTTTGTTGTGGACTGAGGGGCCCAGGCTTTGGCTGACCGTTCTGCACTGTAAGGGCTGGTTCAGCCGAAGGGTGTCCACCGAGCCCTACTATCCTCCACTACATCCGACGTACCTATTATTAACACCTCCCACAGCTCTTCCTTCCTAGAAGCTTCTCCGTTCTCTCTTCTCAACCGCCTTGAATCAAGCTTCTCTCTAAATTCACTTGTTTTGGTTTTCTATCCATCACCACCTTGTTGTCTCAAGCCCTGAGCCAGTCCTGGGAGCTTGAGGGAGTCAGACGGCCTCGGTAGGAACATGCACTTCAGACGTAGTGCTCCCACTTTGCTGCTGTTGTGTCTTTGTCTGCTGGTGCTGGGGGTGAAGGGGCAGGAGCAGGGGAACCTGCAAGAGGCTCTCAGTGCCTTGGATCTGCCTCCGAGTATCGAGGGCGAGCCATGGCTCCTAAAGAACCACACTGGCCTCCTGATCACCAAGCTCCTCCAGGCGGTGCACTGTGCAGAGCGGACCGGCACCTCTCAGGACATCTGTGGCAAGGTATGGCCTCTATCTTAATATTCTCATTTGAGTACCTCTACATGATTAACTGAGCAACTTTTGCATTCATATGCTAAGTACTTTTTATGTATTCATCACATTCCTGCCTGCTTATTCCAAGAAAAATACTTGTTATCACTGGAATGTGAGTGAATGTGGAGGCTTAAGTCCTTGACCTCTATGGGGCATTCATGCTGAGTGGCTTTAGTCATCCCTCAGTTAGACATAAAAAACTCCATAGAGTCGAGTTAGAGGTACTTTACATGTTTGTGCAGGCAGGCTGACAATGGGATTATATATGTGACGAGCCATGAGAGTGAAATTTCAGAATTAATAGTTCAAAGCTCTAATTTTCCTGATTGTCTGCTGAATAATCTGATCTCTCTAACAAGGGGCAGTGCTACTTCACTTCGTTTCTGTGTGGATCTAATTGGGCTTGTTGTCCCCTCATAAAACAGAGCACAAAGCTTTTCTGAGAAGCAGAGTAAAGTGAATGGAGGGAGAAAATAGGCCTTTTGTCAAGCTCTTTCCACCACATATTGATATGTAAATCTACAGTCAATAATTACACAACCTGTTATTTTGTGACTTTCTGTCCCTGAAATCTGGATCTGTTCTCTCCTTTCTGCATGTTCTTGTTTTTGTTGCAGTGCCTGACACCAGAAATAGCTCTATCTGTCCTAGAGGATGATGGGAAGGTTTACCTCACTAAGGAGGACTATCAGCGAATCTCCACTGTTCTGCTGTACTACATAATTAACTTGGAAGACCTGTGCGTATCAAATGCTGCCTCTCCTTCCTCCCTCTCCTTGTTGTCCTCTTCCTCCTCATTTGGGAATTATCAGTTCTACCTTTTGGCCCTCACCAACCTTCACCCAGCTGAGGACAGCCGCTTCCTGTCACCCAGTGAAACAGAAAGTATTCTGCAGCTCATCAATCAACACTACGACCCCTCCAATAAAGATACCTCAACTGATTTGCAAGTAAGAAAGTTTTATTTGAGAGATCTATACCGTCTTGACAGTTGCACATCTGGATGTGATGGTTTCGTCTCTGATCCTACAGTGTATTGATGCCGACGGACTTCTTAAAGATGTTAACACACAAGAAAATCCAGGTGCTGGTGTGTCTGCTGTGCCCAAACTGGCAGCAGCCATTATCAGCCATATCCTGCAGGGGCACTGTTTCAGACAGAGGAACCTCCCATCTCCTGCTTTTTTTACAGACTACATCTTTCAATCCCTGAACCGCACGAGTAACCTGCAGATAATAGGTAAATTTAACACCACAGCTGCATTGTTAAGCAAATTTAAGCAAATGGAAATTTGCTTTAATTTGAAGTATTGATGATTGCTCCCTGGATGATTCCTCCCTAACCACAGCTATGTTAAAAAAAAATTAAATCACACTTTTTGGGAATTTCTCTTATAATGTTATTTCACCTTGAAATAAGGGATTTTTTTTCAGCTAAACCAAGTTAGAAACACATTGCAGGCCAACAGTTAGCTAGTAGCTTTTTTATGCTGCTAAAAATAAAATACAGTCATCTTTTTTGCTAAATAGGCCAAATTATTTGAGTATTGGCTATTAGCAAGTTGATCCAAAACCTCAGGGTTGTAATTTACTCTCAGTCATTAATGAGCAGACAGTTAGGTGCCTGTTTGTTTTGAAAACCTGTCTTTAGCTTTTTCTTAAGCTCCAAATAAACAGATTCATTATGCTGTATTTGACCTGATGCACAGTATCATGATGCACTGAATCTCTCTGCTCAGACTTGGAGGAGCTGCTTCACCAGCTGGGAGTCGGACAGGAAGGAGGGACACACTCTCACGACAGGAAGAGGCGGAGCATCACGAGGAGCTCACAGAAAGGAGCTGGCCATCAGCTGGATGGCTGCAACCATGAAACTGGACGAATAAGCCGAGACTGGGCACAGGTGATGCTGAGGCAGATGTTGGACAGAAAAGAAAATTTTCTGTTTTAAGAATCACAAGAAGCATGAAAACATTGCTGCAGGCTGCATGCAGGTACTGTGAGGATTGATTTTTTAAGGGCCTCCCACTCAAAAACAAATTTGTCTTTTCCTTTGATTCTAATCAGGTATGTTTCTCAGCCAATCAGCTGGTGGATATTTTTGCTCTAAATCCTCATTTGCCAATTTCCAAGGAGCACTTCAGACAAATTTGCCCAGCCATCATTCAGCAGTTGCTAGGCAATGCCTGCGAGGCTGCAGCACATGAACGAAGAGGATCTTTGCCCACTGCTCTCGAGAGTAAGACATTTTACCTCATGGTTTCCCTCCAGAGCCTACAAAGTCTAATAAATTGAGCAATTAGTTAGTGATTTGTGGTTTTCTTTTAGCCAAATTGAGGTGAATCTTTTCTATGAAAAACATAATTGAGTGTATTAACTGAACTTGCGAAATGACTGGATTTGCAAGATCACAATTTTCTTGATTCATGCCTCCATGAATACTGATGGATATGTCTGTGTCACAAACCATCTGCTACATTTACAAGTGAACTAAATAAGAAAAAATGGCATATTAATTAGGTTTACAATGTTATAAGTATGAGTATGAGTATTTCCTTTTTTTAAAATATAATTAGCTAGAATCTAAAATCTTCATATTTGGAAGGAAAACAAAGTTGTCTAAACTTGAAACTCTCTCCTCCCTGCAGAATATGGCTACAGTACGGCTGCTGTCCTGGTCATCACAGTGGGCTCCATGCTCGGTATCTGCCTGATCTTCTTCAACTCCTGCCAGGAAACGTACACACTGATCCTGCAGCTGTTTGTGGGCCTGGCGGTGGGAACCCTCTCAGGAGACGCACTCCTGCACCTCATACCACAGGTAGAAGACACAGAGCCACTGTACCATCCCATGTGTCTGTGAGTCAAGTGCTGCACATTTATAGAGAAACTCTTTGTCTGATTGGGTTCTTCTCTGTCTCCTCTGGAGATCCTTGGCCTCCATGATATCACTCACAGTCATGATGACGAACACTATACAGAGGGAAACGAGTATCTGTGGAGGATTCTGGGAATGATCGCAGGGATCTATGGCTTTTTCCTTATTGAGAGGATCTTTTCCTTTTTGGTTCCCTCTCATGGCCATGTAAGAGTTGTTTTTCTGTGGTTCATATCAATTTAATTAGAAAGATACTGAAGAAAAATACTGAAAACTACACTGTATCAAGAAGAAGGTGCTGAAGTTGTGGCTTATTTTCTTTATCTAGCCAGAGGTTGAACTTTTACAGTTTTCCATGAACAAGCAAGTTTGTATCAAGCCTGAACTTTTTCAGAGCTGATTGTTGTGCAACACCAGTCTCATGACTTTCTTTTATCTGCAGGGTCACTCTGGTGACCTTCCCTTAGAGCTCAACTGCAATGGTCAGTCACAGAGGGGGAAATCCATCTCAACCATACAGCTGGTGAGTGTCATCACTACTCCTACTCAAATATTTTGTTTTTTCATCAGTGTTCTTGGCAGTAAAAACTTTATTCCCTTCAACCTCCCTGTTATTTACCTGACAGAGGTGAAGCAGCGACTGTACCAAGGCAGTTCCTTGAACCAAAACAGCCACAAAGTATTGACACATAAGTTCCCAGAAGAGAGAGAGAGAAAAAATTAAAGATAAACACACATGGTATAATGTGTCTATAATGGTGGTTTCCCAGCATTTTTGTCAGATGTGCTCTTGCAGCTCTGAAAGTCAAGTACTCCTAATTGTCACAGTCCATTATTTTCTAAAGGGTTTGAATTTTGAGTATCATAAATAAAACACACTGATTCTTGAATACAAACATTGCACATCATGACTGCTAATTTATCACTTATTGCGACAATAAATACACTAGAGTTCGTGTTTGATAATGCTTATTTTAATCTAAACACAAAATGTGGCTTTTTTTAAATCAAATACTAATGTTGTCATTCTTTATTACTGTCAATGACAAATCTTAAACTGTGTGCTGTGTGATGAAGTTTTCTACAATCCAAAAAAAGGCAGCTGTGGTGGCATTAAATTTGGCAAATTGGGTAAAAATTGTTTTAAATGTGCTGCAGGACTGTGAGGTTATTAAATTTGCTATTGTTTAAACTTCACTCAAACACTCCTCACCCACCAAAACTTTCTAGTTCTGCTAGAGGGCACTGTTAACAGAACTACAACCAGTTGAGCACAAGTTTGGGCATTTCTTTTTTTTATTATTTGCATACATTTACAATAGTATAAAACAGGTTTGACAACGCAAAAAACAATCAAATATCATCGATAAAAAAAACTCTAAGCCCACATACAGTAGCTCAAAGAGACTATGAATTAATTAAATGTTTACATTTGCAGAAAAAATGACTGAAATTCACTCAAATCAATTTTGCTGCACTGCTCTTATATAACAGGTGATGAGGAGTGGTGTGGGAGGGAGTGAAGGAACAGGACATGTAGGATGTTGGAGAATGAGAAGCATTGAATCATTCAAAACACACTTCATGTTTGTGTTAAATCGTGTACAGTCGAACACATATTTTAAAACTAGAACATTTTGGACACACTGAGGGGTCTCACATGTGGAAAGCCTGTTTCTGAGACTTATTTTTTACCACTCTGGTTAAATTAAAAGCATCCTTTTTTGAATACATTTATCTCGTCCAGTTTCCTGAATTTGATTAATTAAAATTATTGAATTTACAATAAAAGTTAGGAAATTTTAATTAACCTGTGCTGTAAATACTTATCTGTATTGTGCAGGGACCAGAGGATGACATGGAGTGTACAGACGTCTCTCCTGATCTCGCAGACACAAGGAGGCCTTCACATCAGCGTAAGCTCCGTCACTATGAGCTGCACAACAAAGTGGAATGTGATGTTTTTTTGTAATTAGTAGCCTGGCATGACAAATTAATTGTCACGGTCTGAGGATGAGCTGTAGCGACACAGACTCCCTTTGTGTTCCCAGGACAAGGGGTTCCCCTGCTGGCGGTGATGGTAATTGTGGGGGACAGCCTTCATAACTTTGCCGACGGCCTGGTTGTAGGGGCAGCTTTCTCTTCTTCGGCAGAGACTGGCATGGCAACCACCGTGGCCATCCTGTGCCATGAGATCCCGCACGAGATGGGTAAGAGGTCACAGTGCTAACTTTGGGGATGCTTTTCTTGCTTTTTGGCTCAGGCCGGGAAACGCTTTGCTTGATGGTAATATTTTTCTTCTTCCTGTCTCACAGGAGACTTTGCAGTGTTGCTCAGCTCTGGACTCTCAGTGAAGACCGCTGTGCTAATGAACTTTCTGAGCGCTCTGACTGCTTTCATGGGCCTCTACATCGGACTGTTTGTTTCCTCAGAGATAGAAGTTCAACAGTGGATCTTTGCTGTAACTGCTGGGATTTTCCTCTATTTGTCCCTGGTAGAAATGGTAAGGGAGCCTGATTAAAGAAAATGACCGGGGATAATTATATAAGTCTCTGACTGTCAACAAATCCCATGAAAAGACCAAAACCAACAATTAATTTAGTTTATTCCTCTGAGCAAGAAGACCTCAATTCTTAAAAAAAAACTCTCAAAAACTCCCCAGTTAGCAGCACTGCTTCACTGGGTACCGTGTTCCTTCATTATGACATGGAAACTGTAGTTTATTTTAAGTAAGTCCCAGCACTGGACGCAGAAACTGTAAACAGCAGAGATTTACAACCAGGTGTACTTAAACCCCAGGGTTTACTTCTACAGGGGAAAGACTTTATGTACAGTAAATATACACACATATAAATCTAAAAGCAGAGTAAATATATAAGAAGTTACGAAGTGATGTTTATCTTCAGTATATGTATAATAACCTTCCAAGGATAATAGTTTAACTCCTCATTTCATGATTCAGTTTCAGTTTGTTTTTCTGTTTTTCACACATTTGTTAGTTTTGTTCTTTTTATAAGATTTCTAAACCACAAAAAAATACAGAACAATGCCAGCAGCTTAAAAAAAACCTTTTTTTAAACCAGCATTTTTATAACAACTGTCGATAACGTCATTCTCTCCTTTTTTCAGCTTCCAGAGATGAATCGAGTGAAGACCGACAGACCGTGTCTCATGTTTCTGCTGCAGAACATCGGCCTGTTGATGGGATGGACCATCCTCCTGCTTCTCGCTCTCTATGAACATGAACTCAAGCTCTAAAAGCAGCGTATGTGACACATCTCTCCTCGAGCGATCGAGCCGAAAGAAAGGTTGACTTGTTTACTAGTGCTTTTTTTGAAATTTTCATCTACTTGATCATCTCCAGCTTTTTACACATGCAGCTGCTAGTGTGTGCAACCAGGGTGTTTTAACAAGTTATTTTTTGGTCAAGAGTGAGTATTTAAGATGTTGTAGTCTCCAAACTGGATGATAAATGTACATTAGCTGTATGAATCCTCTCTTTTTTATACCTTATGATTTATTTTTGTATGTCAGACTGTATCTGGACACTAAATAGTTTAAACTCTTATGACCTTATATGGAAGCATCAGGTACAATTGTGCATATCTGTTGTTCAGTGGATTATTTATGTTGCCTTAAACATTTTAATCAATTGTTATCAAAGTAATTTCTCCCCAGCAAAACACAGTATAAAGCACTGTAAAGCTACTTGTTTTGGTTTGTATCTATTTTATCTCAGTGTCTTCATACTCAGAGGGAGATGTATAACTTAAAAGTTCATTGAGTGAGTGTAGGTTTTTGTTGTTTTTGTACATTGTTATCTTATATATTGAAATGAGTAATGCAGGTCTTAGAGGTCTTTAAAAAATCCTAAAGGAATGTGGGAATAATTCAAGTACACTAGAGACAAGTATTCAGTTCATATCCTTACAGTTAATCAATTCTAATTAAATGGACGTGATGATTCAGTGTTGCTCTTCCACAAATTACGGCACCAACAAGAGACATTTTGAAAAGATTTACAGATTTTTTCCCCTCTTTTGTCTGTCTCTACAACAACCCTTTAATTTCAAGCAAATTCTTTTTGTCCCTAGAATATGGACCTAATCGCATAGTGCTTTCCAGGAAACTTCAAGGATAATTGTTAGAAAATTAGGGACCTTCTGTCCCAATTGGGACAGAGCATTACCTTGGTTTGAACTTATAAGTAAGAAAACCCGATTGGCCTCATTAGAAACTCTTTTATTAGTTGCAAAGAAAGGACTAATACCCCTTTGTTAGGAATAAGCTGCTCTAAAATACATTTATTTTTAAATCAATGTTTGGAGAAACATTGCTGTCTTTCCGCTTCTCATCTCAGAGGCATTGTTCTTTGTTTTTGAGGCCTCTCTGTGATCCAATATGAGGGCACTTCCACCCACCTGAGCTACTTGTTCTCTGCATCCACCAACCTGGATGACTAATGCTCGCTGTACAAGACAGAAAACTCCGAAGCGGTACGGCCCACACAGCACACACGCTCTTTGCCGGCCAGAGTGGGCCTGTAAAACGAGGTGGAGGATGAAGAGAATATGATGAATACATCAGTACAATGAGATAAATGAAACACATTGAATCAACTTATTTGTACATAAATTGGATTTGTGAAATTGAAAGAATGAGTGGGCTCAAGAGATGATTTTTTTTTCTCCTCTTTTTAATCAGCTCGCTGTGATTTAATTGTGGTGCTCCCAGCATCAACATATTTCATTTACATCTGAACAAACAGCTGTCAAGCACTTGCCTTATTTGTTTTGGGGATTAGTTGCATGGTGATTATGGTAATTAGCCTTTCTAAGCTCAATATCACAGTGCAAAGTCAGTCATGTTGACAGTGTCATGAGATTTTTCGGCTATCACATCAGAAAAAGCTGACACCAATTATTGTGACTTCCCGAGTAACGTTCAAACAATAGCAGGAAGCCCAAAACATGTTTTCTTATTCTATCGTTTTTTGCTGTTTTTTTGGAAATACCAACCTCTTTGGCATTTCCAGGAAAGCTTCAGGCCTACTGGTTTGTGTGTGTAAATCTGCTCTTTTGCACCAAAGAGGCATTTTTTGGCATGTGTGCTTAGTTTCAATGCATCTGCTGCCAGAATGGAGGAAGGAAGGGATCTTTATCTGGGCCAAGCTGGTGTGAACACTGAGTATCCTCACTAGCACATCAGAGACAGAGTCAGAAGAAGCATTCAGCTCCAGGGTCATCAGGGCAACCGAGCACAAAGAAACAATGGTGAAAGCTAAGAGAGAAAGCAGGAAATATATAAAAGTGTTTTCCTGTTAAAAGGATTTCACTGAAAATAATCCATTGCACCTGTTATTGGTATTACACAAAATCACATGGGATCAATTTATGGGTAGCGCTGAATTCTAAGTTAAATCAACAACCACGGGACTTCAAACTTGAGTACAGAGTATTCTCAATATGTAAAAGAATTGATTGAGTTCAGGTGTGTTTCTGTGTTATCTCTACTAAATGCTGCTGATACGATTGTTATTCTTGTGTCATTAAGCCTCTAAATTGGAAGCATGCTCCATCAGTTCAGTAACACTGGATCATAAATTTCACTGCAACTCATGACCATCCTGGTAATTTCCCTTATTTTTCAAACTGTTGTGGTCTGTAATGTTGGCTCTCTGTTAAAAACTTCTTCCACGCAAAGATAACCCTAAACAGGCTTGAGAGTGCTTCCTCTAAAGCCTCGGAGGATATTAAACAGCTATCTTTACAGTGCCTAGTAGCATTTAACATAACCAGTAAAAGGACCTTTAGGTGTAAAATCAATGGAATGGCCCTTTAATATGCAAAAGCACATGAAACCACTAGAGGGCAATAATGAATTACAAAACTTGAAAGTTGTCTGTGTTGAAAACTGGTCTGAGGAGGGGTTCACTTTTGCTGTGGTATATCGTTTGAATGGTCTCATTTTAGTAGATATGCCATTGTGTACGGTGCTGTGAATCACAGCATAAATAGTGTCTCTGCACAGTAATTAAAAACCACTGAATGGCGGGCGGAGGCACTACAGCATCGCTAGATTCAGATACAAGCTCTGTACTTAAAAGTCCCACTGTGAATGTGTTTTTACAAATCTTACATGCCAAAATGTCAGGCCCAGTATTAGGAACAATCCAGTTGTTCCAAATTTAGATGATTTCTTTTTGCCTCATGAGAGTTTAAGCCCTATATTTCTCTGCCTTTTCATAGTCAATGATCAGCATTTTGGTTGTCAACCTCAGGCTTTCCATTTCATATGGAAACAATAATGTTTTCTACAGCTACTGTGGCCTCAAAGTCATTTGGATTCCATGTGTATGATCCGTCACAAATAACAACACCACTTTGAGCCTTGAAATCTTTCTTACATAACAAAAACATCGATAGGGTTCATTATACAATTCAGATCTCTATCAAGCTCTTAACTTGTATTAAGTAGTTCAAGAAAACCATTGCACCAAATTTGCAGTGGTGGAGAAATATTCAGATATTGTACTTCAGTAAAAGTAATACTTCACTGAAAAAGTCCTGCACTGAAACTGATACTTTTGTTAAAGTATGTAAAAATAATGAACTAATCAATGCAAAAATGTCTGGTCTCACTCTAATAGTACTACTTATATTATATCTTCAGATTAGTACTATCACTCATGCATTATTGCAAAAGCAGAATTTTACTAACATATGTGACTGAGATGTAACTAATGATATTTGAAATGTAGTGGAGTAGAGGTACAAAATTACATGGAAACAACAGACTCAAGTAAAGTACAAGTACTTCAAATCCATACTTGAGTAAATATACTGATTGACATTCAGTCACTGTAAATCTGTTAGAAGGAATAAATCCACCCACTTGTGTTTTGTCACTCTGAGGTAAAAAAGGCTGTGAAAACCATGCATGTTGTTCCCAGACAGATTTTTCTGCTAGAAAGCTGTTATTCATCTTCATCCCTTTGTAGCCTGCACTGTGGGAAGACAGAGGTGTTGGCGTTGGATGAGGGCGCATGGAGCAGAGCTCTCACAGCCAGTGTGGGTAGGAGGGCACTGAGGAGGCTCTGTGATGCTGAAGGCTTATAATATCCGAGAATTCAAATCATCATTATCATCCGAACCAGTGGGGAAAAACTGCTTCACAAGCCTCTTCCGCTCAAGCTCCTCCTTTCACTCTCCTGTCTCAAACTTGAAGATTGGCGGTGCCAGCTGAGGAGCAGCAAACAGCAGCAGCAGCAGCAGCGCCTCTTTTTCGTCCAACGTGAACCGGTGACTGGGCAAAAATGCGCTTTAGCTCTCGTTTTGGACACAGCTGGGTCATCTGTCCAAGCTATGAGGTTTTATTGAATATTAGCTTTAATAAAACGGTTTAATGGTCATCAGTAATTTTCCAAAAACTAGAGCAGCAACACCTCTGGACAAACGCATGGACTCGCTGGAGCATCCGATATTACAAGTAAGTTAATCACGTTAAGCTGACGCCGATATTTTTTTAAATTAAATTGCCTGTTTTAGTTTAAGAAAAGTTAGCATGCTAAAGAAACGGGTGGGCATTTTTAGCTCACCTGTCTCGAGCCTACCAGCTTCCTCGCGCCGATTGGTGGGTGCTAGTTTAAGTTATGATTACGTAAACCGGGTGGACACAAGCTCGTGCGTGACAGTTTCTTTTTTTTAATTTTAACGGTTGATTTTTAATATAAATGTCGTCGACGCAGTTTTCTTTCGATATTTTAAGTCAGGTTGGTGTCACTTCACTTTATTTTATAAGGTTAGCCAGTCTGTAAAGTTTTAATCTAATGTCAGATAACTGTTGTAAAACTTAAAAATATCAGATAAGTTTGAACTTATGACTCGTTGCTAGTAAAATCACTTTAATGCTATGATAAGAGGACTATTTGTATCTTTACTCAAGTAAAAGTAGTTATGTAGTGATATCACGTCATAAAAATGTACTATTAGGAGTCATGCATTAAAAATTGTACAGTAACGTAATTACTTACTTAGCCTTTTAACAACTGTGCTTACCTATCAACAAAATGTATAATATATACGAGATAAAAGCAGATGAATAAATACACTCTTTCCTTTTGAATATATTATGTAACATGTTTTATGTTTGATCGGTGATGTATGGAAATGTAAGCATCTCTTGTGTTGAGGCTGGTCCAATAAGCTAATTTTAGCATTTTTTACAGGCTGTTGTGTATTTCTAAGTGATAACAGGTTATATTTTAATTGATCAGATGTCTGCAAAGTAATTGTAACTGTCATGTTAATTTACCAGGTTAAAATGTACATGATTTTCCTCTGAAATTTTGTAGAGTAGATTAATAAACTAACATATAATATCAGTAAAGTACTTCATAACAGTATATGGTTAAAATGTACTTAGTTATTGCCAGCACTGCACCACTGTCAATCCATGATGGCCAAAAAAGGCCTCGGTTAAAAAATTACAGAGTTGATTATACGTTATCTTTCTCATGCAGCAAAGTGTATTTGTTCAGCATACTTCTGTCTGGCTTATTGGGGTTAATTAAACCTCATCCTGTTCCTCCAGACTCTCTCTGGGCAGCTCAAACTGTTCTACATGACCGGCTCCTCAGAAACAGACAGAATAGCTTTCTCTCTCTCTCTTTTTATGTGCATGATTAACATGTCCCGAGGGAACAGGCTGGAATAAAAGGCAGATTTGAAATGAATTTCTGTTTTTCTGTTGCTACTAGCAACACATGCTGTGAGAGCACTTGAGCTGGATGCATTACTTTTCCAGCCCCTTACCATATCAGCTTGCATATTAGAGACCACCCACTTAATAACCATTGTTTTATGACACCTGCTATAATGTTACGCCTCAAATAAAACGTCAAATACTGTATTCCAGCAACTGAACTAACAGTCAGACTTCGTGTCTACACTAAAAGAGGTTCACATTTTTTAAATGGTGTTAAAAGAGCACCTTCGTGCACATTGAAACATTTTTTGTTTGCTGTAGTTGATACCTGTTTAAAGGAAATTGAAATGTAAAAGATGGGGGACTAATCCATAGTTATTCTTCTCCAAAAAACAGCATTTTAAAGTTTAGCTGTAACTGCAACATATTCACCAAAAGAAGCACTGTTCCCTGTTAGTATCCCTCCACTACAGCTGCAGGGAAACAAACTCTAGGGAAACACAGGGAGGAAGGTTTGTACTAAAAAAAGACTATCATTAAAAGTAGAATTGAAAACTTGTGACTGGCACAGTCCTTTATGTGATTAGTGCATCATAAGGAAAAAAATAGCGAACTGTTTGAAATCATTCAAAGGACTGCAACCAGAGGTTATATTGATTGTCAATTAATCCTCAGACCATTTTCTCCATAAATTCATTCATTTTTGGTCTACAAAATGTCAGTAAATAGTTGAAATGCAGATCAATTTTTCCTAGACACTCCTTATTGATGTTGTCAAATATGTTTTGTCAAACCAATAGTCCATGATCTATTGAGAGTTTGAGTAAAAAATGACTAGCCATTGTTAAAACAGTTTCCAATTAATTTTCTGTTGAATGATCATTCACGAAATAATGGTGGCGGGTTTGTTTTGTTGATGTCATTTATCAAACAAACATATTCTTTAAGTGCAGCTTCTCCTTCTCCTCTGTTTTTAGACCAAATCATTTAACTGACAGTGAAAGTTGACATTAATTGCAGTCCAAGCTTAACTATGAAAACTTGATTTTTCCAAATCTAAGACTTACAAAGTTTTGAATTTATTTATTGCCCATTACCTCTTACAGGTTAGAATTGTGATGGGATAAGATCTCATAATGACCAGTAAAGAAAGGACGAATTAAAACAGGAAAAAACCTGCTGTAATATACAGAAAGGCATGCATGTATTGTATTGTATGTAAACAGGACGAAAAGGACAATAATATTCTCTTTAATAATTTTACTCTTCTGTTTTGGCTCTCTGTAGTCTCATGGCAAAGGAGCTCGAAGAAAAGGTCGATTTAAAGGTTCAGATGGCAGCACCTCCTCCGACACCACAACCAACAGCCTTGTTCGCCAGGTAAGGATGAGCGTTCATTTTTCAATAACAAATAACAATGTAATACAAAAAGAAATTACTATGGGGGTAAGAATTAACTTAAAATCATTTGTCTGATTTAAAAAAAGAGAAATAAACTTTATTTTAGTACAGCTTGCAAAGGCAAATGGTTCTTTGGTCTGTGGGGTAAACACTAAAGTACAGAGAGAGCAGATTTCTACTTTGTTAGGGCATAGCTATGTTTACAACAAGATTTAAGGAGGATATATCTGATTATTTTGTGCACCATACAAGTATTTCATAGGGAGCTATTAAACTTCTGGCTGCAGTTCCTTCATCCAGGAATGTCACAGTTGTGTGACTGTCTGTGTGTGACTGAGTGTGTGTAAATCCCTGACTGTAAATGCAAACTGGCATAAGAGAGCCGAGCCTCAGTCATCATCATCATCATCCATCAGGGATGAGATGTGCATTGCAGTGAAAGCCCTCAGTAAACACTGCTGGGTACAGTATGTTAAGTGGAGGCCTCTCCTCTGAGCGCCATCCTCAATGCTGTGAGTGCAGCAGCGACACAGTTGCCTGTTATAAAGCAGACCCTGTGAGGTACAAACTCAACATGTCTGGTCTTTGTTGAGCAGACCTGCAAGGGACAGGATGGGCCGGGTTAAGGATGCGTGCCCCTGCCTAAATGTTTCTGCCTTTTTTGGAGGAGGCACACATCGTCTTGTCTTTGGCACAGCAGCAACAGAGCGACGGGAAGCTGCAGGAGATCAGAGCGAGACGGCATCTCCTGGCCTGCTGTCTGCTTCGTCTCAAGGCCACAGAGAACTTCTGAATGAGTTGCTATCATCAGTGTTACAGCTCAACGGGAGCTGCTTAGTGAGAAATTGGCTGATTTTACTACCACCCTTGGGAGCTCATGCCCATTCCCACAGTCTTTTCCCCAAATGAGGACTTCCCCTCTAGCCTGAGTCATCGCGGATAACTCAATTAGATCGAGAGTGAACATCAATCCGTAACGTAATGCCACATCCTACAGAAAAGAGGGGACATTAAACTAGGAGACAGTAGAGAGATGTGGGGGGAGCTGAGGAGTGATGTGTTTTAGGGTCATTGAGGCCCTTGCATGCTGAGCAGAAATATCACTCGTTGAGATATTTGCCGCAAGAGGGCCCCAGAAATAGCAGTCCTTCCAGTAACTTCTCCTCTGTTTGGATAATAACGTAAATACTGTTTTTCATTTGTGTTATCGTAACAGCAGTTTAAAACTGACCTTATTTTCCTTGCCCTCGTGCTCAATCATATTGCCTGTGATTATTTTCACTTTTCACAGAAGAATGAGGACGTACTATTGAAATCGTTAAACTAACACCAACCCAGGGAAAGTATGAAACTAATCTCTCCTGTGGTTATCTCACTGTCTATTCATCAATCTGTCATTTGTTTTTCATCTTGTTCTCATTTGTCTTTGTTTTAGCATTTCTCCCCTCTCAGTCAACAGCCAAAGTTGCTGTTTACTTAAGAATGTTTGCATGACTGGAATTAAGATTTTGAAATGATCTTTTTGTATTTTGTGTTCTGCTCTCCATCCTGTCTGACCTGTTGTTTTTGTGCCTAATAGTCCAGGCATTCCTGTAGGCGTCTTCAGAACAACTAGTCAAGGTCAATGTGTGATCGCTCCACCGCAGCACTGAGCATCGCTAAAATGACTTTTCAGTAACTGCATATAAACAGCTCCTAAAAGACAGGATTACTCATGCTGCTACAGATAAAGGGCAGAGGGCAGACAGTGAGTAGGTTGAGAGAGGGATGAGAGACGTTCCCTGTGGTCATGGCCTGATGCCCGCGGGACTATGGAGGAGGCTGGGAAGGGTGGAGGTCCAGGCCAGACCAGACTGCTCAGTCGTGGGAGTAGCTAGGTCAGTGTTGGAACTGTAGCTCAGCTCTCCATTGAGAAGGAAGAAGGGCAGAACTGTCAAAGATTTGTCAGCAAACTTCAGCATCAGGTGGAGGGTTTATTTTTATTTATGCGGAGGTGGTCTGGTTCTGCAGTGTAAGCAAAGAAATCATCTTGCTGATGGTAAATATTTTGTGATTTGTGGTGCATCGTTGATCTGTCATGTTTTGACCCTACATCATTGTTTTAGCACTCTGCTCTCCTGACATTTACCTCAACCCATTTCTCATAAGGTACAAAAACAGGGGTTTGAGCATCAAGCGAAAGCCAGCAGCAATACATTTAGCTTAGCTTAGCATAAAGCCTGAAAATAGACAGCTATCCCAGCTCTGTCCAAAAAAGGGGAGTCAACAAAAATGATATTGATGATAAGCGTGATAATTAAAGAATCAAATGGTGATATTATGCTACTTAAACGCATATGATAGCATTGTGTGAGGTGACAGACACTACAATTAATGTTAATGAGAGTGAAAGAAACAACTTTTTTGATCTTGGGACAGTTCACATGCACTTCAGGCATTTGAGGACAATTAGAGTGGCTCTTATCTGCTCATCTAATTCTGAGCAGAAGACAAAAAAACTAATTTTCCAAAAAATCAAAGCATCCCTTTTAAGATTTTTGTTTTAAAAAGACAGTAAATTCATCTTTCCAGATACATAACAAGTGTTTTAGACAAAACACACCACATGGAGCTGTTGTCTGATCATATCGGAAACCAATGCCCATAGGTGTAAATGTGAGTGACTTGTGTATACTGGCAATGTGTTTAGAGATCCTGCCTTGGGCCTAATGCATTCTGGGAAACAATCCAGCCCCTGATGACCCTGAATAATAATAAACTTTCTTTATATAGCACTTGTCTAAAAACAGAGTTAACAAAGTGCTTTACAGAGAGTGAGAAACAAAGCTTAGAGCAAACAACAGGATTAAACACGAGGAGAAGAACTGCTTAAAAGCAAGTCTACAAAAGTGTGTCGTAAGTGGTGAATTTAAAAAAAGAGACTGACTTTGCAAACATAATATCTATCTGTTGGCTGTTCTAAAAAGTAGAATCTCTAATGTTGAGTGTCCAATCTTCTTTTTAAAAAAATTATGGTTATTATTCTTGGCTGAGTCTGAGAAGCCTCAACAAGGGATGTCACTTTGCCCTCCGGCTCTTGTAGGGATATTAGATATAAGACACCAGACACACAGTGGATGGCCTTTTAAAGTGTTTACCACAATCTTGTAATCACCTCTGAAACTGACAGGTAACACATAACGAACACCATTGATTTGAAGCAAGCAAACAAAACCAAAAAAACAACAATAAAATAAGACCGATTGATTCAATACCAAAGCACCTGCTCTAAAAAGACTAAAGGCTCTTCTTGGATGGAGTATTTGAGAAAAAATATACAGTAACAATCAGGATATATATACAACAGCTCAAATCATGATATGCATAATTCAGTGAGCATTATGTCATGATTAACCTCTTGCTACGTCCCACACTCGTTATGATTATGCAAATGGTTGCGCCAGGTTCTGTATCACACGCCTCCCTCTCACTCTTTCACCTTCATTTCTATATAACAGTGTGTCACCCACTGCAGCCGCGTTTCCATGGCACATTGTTGCAGTTTAAACCTCTCTTTCTGATGCGTCTCTACATTCAGTCTGGAGAAATGGATTTAGTGATGAAAGGCTGTCTAAGAGGGTGTGGTAAGGGCAGGAAACCCCTTTTCACACTCCTTCTGACTTCAGGCGTTTTTCCTTTTCGTCATCTTGTAGAAACTCAACACAGTCCAGTTGCCTTGTTTTTGAATCTTCAAGATAACCGTGACCTGGATGAATGAGAATCTACACAGACATCCTGTAGATAAATTTTTCTCCACTTAGTGGAGAAGAGGGGGGGCACAAAGAGCTTATTATTGACTCTGATGCTTATCAGATCTGGCAACCCTTGTCTTTTTATGTAACAAAATCCATCTGACTGAATTCTGCATGTCATAGTTTTTCATAAGCTGGTGGTTATGTAGTGCAATATGTTCTTTAGGGCCATATGTGTTTTCTGGCACCAAACTGCAGTAATGATACATCAGTGTAAATAAAGAAAATGTGAAACTGTTCAATTTGGAAAACCACTGCTGTTTTATCAGCCGTCATAAAGGAACCAGACTGCCATCTAGTGGCAAAATAAATGAGTGCAGGTGTTTGCAAGAATTCACAGTGTCAGTGCGAGTGTAACCAAACCATGCAATCTCTGACTTCAAACATTTGTCTTTCACATTTTTTAACAAAAACCACTGAGGAAGATTTTTACTTGCCTATTATGTCTTTACAATAACCTAGAACTTGGAGACAAAGAGAAGCAGGATATCCTCGCAGCTTATAAGTTAAGAAGTTGCATTGTGCATTTCTCTTAAAATATGACACAAACTACATAATCTACAAATGACACATCACATTCTGCATTGATTAAAATTTTGGAAATTAATTAGCTCCTCCTCTGGCTGGTTCTCTGAACTGTGATAGGTAATCACATGAGGAATAAATCTCCATTGCATTACTTCTTTTTATCACAGTAGGTTTTCTTGGTTGGGGATAATGGTATTGTGTATGTACTAATTTACCAGAGTAGGATGGAAAGAGGGTGCATACAGAGAGCAAATTTTTTTTTAAATTAAACATGCAGTGTTTCAGTTTATAAACATGACCTCCTGCAGTATTTTTTTCATGGTGTCAGCAACAGCTAAGTGATGATTACTTCCCAAACAGGAACAAGCTTTGACAGACTTCTTGAATGATAGGATTTCCTTTTCAGTGTAAGGAACACCTCTCTCAGTTAATAATGATGCCTTTCTATCACAGCGGACATGTGTCAGCTACTGAATTATAGGCAGTAAACTAAAAAAGCTTCAGTACTGATGAAAGACAGTGCCAGATTTAGATGTGGCAGAGTGTCTGTCAGCCCCGAGCAGGAGATATATAGATACTGATACCATCACTGATGACCATAAAGCTTTACAACAGGTTACACACCAACTGCACCAGGCCGCTTGAGCCCTGAAACACCACCTGTATTCACTGAAACAGCAACACTACAATTCTCAACCTGCAGTATTTTTAAGCTTTTTTTTTTTTTTTACCAGGGTGGAGAAGTTTGATGTCTTTGTCAGGTTCTGAACTGCACTGCCTAGTTAATTGTAAAATATATAACATATTCATATATTAGAATATACCATTTATAAGATGTTACTCTGAATTGCAATGTAGTGGATTCAGGAAGAAAAAGCACTATCCTAGCTCTTTAAAAAGGAAACACAGTCTGCCTGTCAGCACCTTGTTTCAACAGTTTGCTACAGACAAACAAGATATCACTGAACTAATTGTACTGAGGTGGTGTTAATCAGATTTTGTTGTTTTAAACAGAGCTAGGCAAACTATTTCTCCGTTTGAAGTCTCAATGCTAAGCTAGTGAACACTGACTCAAGTGGGATCATTTTAGGAAACTTGAGTAGTACTTCAAAAGACCTGTACATGAACTTGAATGAAATCAGTAGATCACACTTGAACACTGAAAGAATTAAAAATCAAATTTTAAGGATTATTAACTCCATCTGTGTTTCTATTATATACATTTGACAAATTAGTGCCACTGCTGCTTCGGAAAGGTCATGAAGTTGCATATAAGTAACTCTTTGGAGTCTGGCTCCACTTGGATAAATGGTTGTCCGCTCTCTCTCTCCACTTTGAGGATGAGAAACTGGAAGAGTGACAGGACATCAATCACTTACAAAGTCATGGCAAACAGATAACACTGCAAGGACAGCATTTTTTTTTCTCAGGCAGAGAGACAAACTTTACTGTTTTTTTAAAAACACTGGCAGGGTTCCACCAAAATAGCTATGAAATAGGGGTCCTACCAAAACACCTCAGGGTCTCTGAGCTGTTTTGGTGTGATTTAAAAATGTGCTGCTTCTGTTTCATGATGTCTGTCTCTTTTTTAGTTTTCCTCTTTTAAAATACACAGACTTATGTCCACCATTACTTTTTTATTTTACAGTATTTGTAATAATTACAAAATAAAATAATTAATTTATCATATGTATTATATTTACTATATAAATACCATCATTAAGTAACTATAAATATAAGCTGATCTTTACTCGGGCAGAATTAACAAGTAATATCCAACCACACAAAATTAATGTATGTGAAAATACAACTGTTTTACGAAATTGTTACACCATGAAGGATTATGCAAACATTATTGACCTGATTAAAATTAAAATTGTGGTGAATCCCAATAGAATGATGAAGCTTTAGTTAATTGAAAGCCATAATGTATTTGCTGTAATGAGTCCTGATTAACTTCCATCACAAACCCCCTGATGACTGTTTGCAAGTGTGTCAGTAGAGAAATTTTAAAGCCTAAGGTTATTGTTAAATCATTTAAAGTCAGTCCATCACTCATGCTGTGTCTCTTGCTCTCCTTCTTGCCAGATGCGATTCAAAAAGACGTCATAATCATGCTGTGTATATATTCCCTCTGCAGCCCCTGAAGCCACATGTTTGTCTGTTATTGAACAATGAGACAGAGCGGAAGAATATGTGCTCTCCTGGCTGACACAGCAGTTACGACGCAGCAGTGAGACAGCCTGTCGGTCTGGAATCAATCACCTAAACGCAGTGGGAAAGGGCAAGAGTGGAAAGGAGGTGTGTAAGGGGAAGAAACAATCCCTGCGTTTACACTCATCAGTCTGGCATGACAGAGCTGTGCGAGCGACTTCCCTCTGCACCACAGGCAGAGTTGTGCTGCTGCTGCTCTACTCTCTGCTTGAGACACACATACACACACACACACACACTCACACACACACACACACACACACACTGTAGCATGAAAGCTCAATTCAACCAGTAGCTGTTTTATCTCCTTTCCTAACCACTCACACAGTGAAAGTATAAAGGGTGATGCAAAATGCAAATGAGGAGTGAATCACAAGGAAAACAGTGAAGAGGCAATAAAATCTGAGATAGAAGGGGAAGCAAAATGTCAAGAAGAATGCCAGAGTGTGTGTGTGTGTGTCAGCTCTTAAAACAGATTGAACCTCAGATGAAAGGAGGGGGGAAAAGGCGGAGAGTATAAAGACTGCGTCCTCCATTAGGAAGCAGGGGACAGCGGTCAATAAAGGACACTCAGAGCTCCACCTCCTTCCCGTGCTGAGAGGGAACTTGTGTGATGATGAGTGTGTCTAAATCCACCAGCAACTGAACCAGTGTGCCAGCCTGCAACTATTCCTCTCAGCCACAACACACAGCAGCACTGCAGAGGATTTGGCAGCCCAGAGGATCTGTCGGAGCAGTTACAGATTTCGGGGTGGGGTAAACAGTCAGCTCAGACGTGCGCCTCACTGTCAGTTCGTGGACACTCTGCTGCAACAGTCTGGAGATGGGTAAAAGATGAGGAGGAGGAGGAGGGGGCATCAGAATCTGACTTTTTAAATCCTGAGAGTTTGTGAATCGGGGATTTGGTGTACACGTGGGGGGTGGGTGGACAGAAGTAGGGTGCTGGTGTGGAAACGTCAGTCCTCTGCTCCCTCTGCTCACTCCTCCGCCAGGGATCTTCTCTGCCCCATTATCTCCTCCGTGTCCTCTGGTGGTCTGCACTCGTGTGGGTCAAATGTGCAGGCATGGACCGAGGCTGAGTGGATGCTGCTGCCTGACAGGGAGTCTGTGAGACGGCTGTCCATTCCTCCCCGCCCTGGTCCCCTTCATGCCGTGCTGTGGGCTGGGCCATCGCCGGAGAGCACAGCTTCCATATGTGAGTTTGTGGCTCTGATGCTGATATGACACCAGGGTTAGAGGAGAGAGTGTGTGTGAGGGAGATTAAGAGAAGCCGATGAAGCCGACGGTCGCCAGCATGTGAACACTAATGTGCTTTATTATAATCGTTTCATGATGGGTTAGGCTGCATGAATAATTCAGAGATGATGTGTGCAGGTGTTACATCAAAACACACACAACTTTATTGAAAATGTCTTTTTTTCTCTCCATTGTTGCCGTTGCACCAGACTGAATGGTCAGTGGATGTTTGCCAGTTTGCTTCCTCAGTGTTGATCAGTGTTCCCTGCTAGATCTCTAACCAGAATCAATCCTAAATGCTGCAGGATTACCTGAAATATTTCAGTTGCACTGGCCTGACAGTTTTCTGCAGAGCTCTGATCTCGCCGTGCATGCTGCCAGACATGATTAATCTTTTATTTCATATTTATTCTGGGTTTTGGACAGCGAGCTAAGGTTGAAATGTTTTTGAACACAGAGGGGTTTATACTGCAGGCACATGCTCTGTTGACAGTTGACAGACTTTATTGGGCTTTGTTGTTTATCTCATTTGTTCTTTGTGTTTTCTGGACCCAAAGCTATGTATTACAAGAATAAGACAACAGTGGCTGGTGGGTGTAATAAATTATAGTGAGAGGAAAATATGAATGTGTATCTGCCTTTGTGTATCTGCTGTGTAACAGCCATGGCTTGAGATTGGAAATTTGATAACATATGCATCTTTTTGGGGGGTTATTCTCCCTTGTTTCCTTAACTCTGTCATTATGCAGTGGTTGGTTTCTGTACACTCCCTTATTGATAGCTTAAAGGAAGATGAGTATTTTTAATGCGTGTAATCATCTTTATTACCCACATCACCAGTTGAGCTATGCAAAAAAATAAGGATGTTTTTTTCCCCCTCTTCCACAGAATCCTCCAGCACTGCAGATAAAAACAGTCCTCCTCATTTGAGTTTTACCACTAGATGGCCATGTTACACTTTAACTCACACACAAGCCCACACTCAAAATGCATAAACACACCATTTCCATCCACAGAGAAAATGCTTTAATGCCTTCAAGGCTCAGACATAAAGTTTTCATGAGTTCTGATTTAATTGTCTGAAATGAGTTATGATGTCATACCCAAACCCGAAAGAAAAAACTGAGCTCAGAACATTTTGTCCAGTAAGCTTCTCTGAGCCACAGCAGCCCTAGATTGTCCAAAACAGCAATGTGTCAATGCAGAAAGATTCGTGTTTTAGAAACGAAAGGCAGACTCATCTAATGTGACAATAATTATTATTATTATTACAGCTCGAATGTTTAATAGTACATTTGTACTCACCAGTGGCAAACTTTGTATGAGTTATTCAGTTATTATTCAGTTAGAGCTGAATCCATTAGCTGATCAAGAGATTAATCCATTTCTATTTCACAAATGAATGACCATTTGCACATTTGCCTACTCAGTTGTGAGAATTTGCTGCTTCGCTTTATCTCATGCATTAGTAAACTTAACATCTAAAACTGTTTGGGTTTTGAACCTTAGTTCTGAAAAAACAAGACATCTGAAAAAGCCATTTCAGGCTTAAGGAAATTGTAGTGGGAATTTTTTGCCAGTTTTCATAAATTTCAACTTAAAAAAATGATTTATCAAAAGAAAAATCAACAAACAGACATAGAAGCTGTTTTGCAAGCTGTTTTGTCATAATTCAGGGTTGAGATCTTTCAGAAGGCATGGACTACTAACCTGGATCTCTGCTAAAACAAAAAGTGAAACTGCAAGAGCCAAATAGACATCAGTGGACCTGAAGATTCGACTCAACCTGTGCCATCTGTCCTAATGAGATGACTGTCTAGTTTCACACAAATAATGACTTTTCAAAGATGCTCTGCCAATTTATAAAGTCTAACATTTCCAATTCATCACTATAGAATGATAAATACTAGTTGGAAACTAATTAATGAAATGTCTACTTTACTCTCTAAAATGCTTTGAGTACACAAGGCCATGCACTGATCCAGTACCATGTAATTTATTTATTAGAAACAGGACCCTACTACTTCTCAGCAGCATCCTGTAAAACTTTTTACTGCTTAAGGAGCCAATACCCATAAACGGCAAGTGACTTGTGTACTTCAAACTCATTCATAATATAGAACATCCATAAAGAGCAGCATATCATCACAAATTTTGAAGCTGGAAGGTGGTTTGTTTGGCATTTTAACTCACTCATGTCAGCTCTATTATTTGAGCAATTGGCCAGAAAGACCAGCTTAAGACAACATGCTGATGTAAAGTTTCCTGAATAATTAGTTGACAAGGATCACCTGAAAGTAACTGATTGCTGAACAAAGGATAATGTGATAGGGACATCTGTATGTGATTCACCAGTTATGTCCTCTAAATGAGGTCAAAAGAAGGCTGTTTGTTTTTATTTTTTATTTTTGGAGTAACCTTTGAAAAAGGCCCAAGACGTTTAGGCCCATTATGACGTATTCTGTCTAGAAATGTGGACTTTGAAGGGTCCCGCTTCTGAGCTTGGACGCCAACTTTATCCCAGTTGTTGCAGAGAAGATGCAAGTGGTCCTGTGCAGACTGCTGTAGTTGGGTTGCACAATCTGGTTTTGTGTGACACGCTGCAGTAGGCTGAATCAACATTTACTGTACAACTGAGTAAGCTTTAATTTAACTGATGAGTGGATTAGTGTAGGACCAGCTGTTGATACTCCACACCGGACGGTCTAAGCCCCATGTGTAAGGTGTTTGCATGAAAACAAACCATTCAGTGTGATGGAGTATCACTGGCAACATGTGTTTGTGTTTAATAACTGTGTCCAAACTAAGCATGTTGAAATCAATATCATGAGCCCAGTTAAAACCGGAGTTTTTGGCTCACATTGGAAAGTCCAGTTGCTGTAGCCAGTGCTGACCTTGTGAGGACCCTAGCTGCCGTGACTCGCCACTCTTTCTGTGACACTCCTCTCACATGTTTCCAATATGGAGCACCAAACCAGCGTTTTACGTCTGAAATTGGGCGGAACACAATTCCGCTCTGGATGGAATGTGGAGCATGGAGGCCCAGCCGGATGAGACTCTGTCTAACAGACTGAGTGGCCAGTCCCAGGCACTCCTCACGGAAACTCGGCTAATTGAAGACAGCAGTCCATACTCCTTTGTAGGCTTTCCTGCTTGCCATGTTGCAGCAGTAGTGGCCAGTGTTACCTGTGAACTTAGCAGAGAGCCAATGAAATGCACTTAAAGTTTGCTTTAATCAATTTTGTAAAAGTCTCAACATTTTTGAAGTATGTGACATGCAATCCAGTACAGTAAACGTTCTATAAACAGTAATGTTTTGCAGATGGCTTATAAATATGTGGTTTTAGAATCAGCTTTTCAAAGCATATCCCTTTAGCAAAACAATGAGTCCACAGTCATGCTAGTTGGTTTGTGGCGTAACTGCGCTGTGAACCAAACTGTTACTCTAGCAACACGCTACAATGCACAATAACAATCATGATATGCCTACGTTTATCAGGTATAATATTTGCCACTTTCGCCATCTTATTTATCCTGTTAGCAAACTTGGTAGTTAGCAGTTTAGGATTATGGGAATAACATTTTTAAATAAGTGTAAATTTTGACATGATGGTGGCAGTATAATGACAACTCATCCTGAATGAGACATGATTGTGTTAACCAAATTTATTGGCAATGCATCCAGTAGTTGTTAAGACATTTAGTTTTTAGACAAAAACTAATTATCTCACAACAGCATCAGAGGAAAAGCCAGGTGATAGCCAAAGTCAGTAGGATTGTTTCTTTTAGGATCATGAAATAGCATCACCAAATTCTGTGCCAATATCTTCTCATAGATGCTGAGTTATTTTATGTGACAAGAGAAAGCTTGCCAGGGTAGCTAGAGTTACCACGTAAAGAATAAGAAATGGCAGATATTGGAGTATTACATAGGACCATAATTATTCCCAGACAATACCAAGCCTTCGTGTGCTAGTGAGCTAATTTCCCATAACGAAAAGAATGACCTGAAATTCCCAGTTTTCCAGGCTTTGGGATGCATGCCCATGGAGGAGTGTCAGACCAGTGCAAAGCAGACTGGAGCAGGGTTTCCTTGGCAGCAGCTGTGCGTTCTTTCATATTCTCTTTCCAGAGAATATGGAAATTTCCGGAAACTGAGCAGCTAATTGGCCACAGAAGCCCCCAGGAATGTCTCAGATTTAGGTGAATTTTTATTGCCTCTACATAATCCATCACCTCACTGTAGGACTGGAAAGTGTGATAAATATCTGTGAGGGCCTATGTAGAGCATAACTTTACTCTTGCCTGGAAAGAGTGATGTCAGTGAGACTATGTGCTTAATATGTGTCCACTGACCCAGGTTCAGTTACTACTGGGATGTGACAGTCTGAATTTTAAAACCCTTGTCTGGAAACAGTGAGGTCAAGTTGGAGAAGATGCATCTTATACTCATACAAAATATAGAATATAATGCAGAAGTTGATTGATGATGGTATTCCATCATGCAATGTCATGATAAAATGATTCACCTTATCTCTACAGAAAGGAAAGTCTTGGTAATCAAGCTGTTAAGATGCATGCCACATAACCACCCACCCAGAGACCCTTGCTATGTGTCAATCCCACCCTCTTTCTCTAACCTTGTTTCTTGTTCATACCTGTATCAGCAAACAAAGTAGGTATAAAAAGGCTAATGTGAATATTATTTGTTCATGGTCAAAAATAAACATTTTAATCTGGTTGGGCTACTTATAAAGTCAACGTGAATGAATGAATGTTGTACCATATTTCAATATTCAGTAGTTTTTAAGACGTTTTCAAACTCTCACAGTGATGCTAGATGAAAGGTTAAGGGCTGATACTTTTATTAAAAAACAAAGTTAATCAAATGAGAACTTCTAAACTTTTCTGAGGCCTTTTTTTCTTTTTTTCCACATAAGTACTGTATGGCGAATGTTGGGAAATATATATTATGAAGGATCCATTCCAGCCTGCGGTTTTAAAAACTGCTGCATGAGATACATACATATGGAGTAATTTTCTCCCTCTGGTAATTGTTAATTTTAGCAGCGTCTGTCTCTCCGCTAACACGTCATATTGGCTGCTTCACTGCTATCAGTGGAAAGCAGCTGCTTTGAGGGCTAGAGTGCCACCATCCATTTTTGTGAGGCTTGCAGTTTCTGGACCAATCTATTTAGTAATTCCATTTGTTAGCATTCAGTTACGCGTGGCTTTAGAAAGAAATATGTCTGGAGCAGATTGTCTACTGGTGGTGGAGTTATTGCATTATTATATTGCTATGTGTGAGACAAAAACTTAAGTTTATGGCTCACTGTTGTTTAATTTTGACACCATAAATCCCCATATGATACTTTTACTCATCCTCTCCACTATGTATCAAACACACACTTTGCTGTGCTGACAGTGCATTGTGTCTCTTTATTCCAGTAAACAACTTACAAAAGGAAAAGAATATACAGAAAAATGGACAATCATGTCGTCGTTACAGAAATGAAAAAGCTGTGGGCACAGCTCACGCCCATTAAACTGGCACCTCAGACTGCAAGGGCAGCCGGGCCAAGCAGAGCATCACTTAAAACAGGAGCAGATGTTCTTTGAAGCCAATTAACGGTGGAGAGATGCAGACAACCTTGCGCACCAGAGGAGGGCTGCCGGCCCATATGGATGCTAGAGACAATTAATTAGAGCGACAGACGTTAAAAATGGACTAGAAGCTGTATTATGTCTTACTTTCAATCCCTTAACTCAACATATTGGGTTTTAATTATGTTTGTTATTGGTGCTTTGGAAGTTTATGGCTGAGACAGTCAATTGAAATATCATAAATCTGCAACTAATTGAATAACCAAAGTTCAGTCTTTTTCAAGCACCAATACCAAACACTATTTGGTTTCAGCTTGCTTAATGTGACATGTTACTCACAAATGGAAAAAAAAAGTTAGTTGCAGGCCTAACAATACTACTTAAAAGTAATTTGTTTGAATATGATCACTTACTCTACATTGTGACTCTAATGTTGGATATTTATATAGCATATCTTACGAATAAATGCTTACCAAAGGACAAAAAGATAAACTAAAACAAGGGCAAATTCTAATAAATTTAATTTAAATTACCATTCAGACACCAAAAATTACACTCTGCTTGCTGTTGGTTGTATGTGCAGGGAACCTTTTTATTTCAGCTGAAATTGCTGGTTACCCTTAATGTTTATTTGCTTTCTTTTCTGACCTACTGATCTAAAGATCTATATCTCCCCTGTGGTTTAATTTCACTTCAGTGCGACTCAGATTAGCAAGAATATCCTCAAAACTCTTCACTAATCATTTACAAGTAATCTGGATTGACTCGTGCAAATACTAAGAAGTTGTTTTAGAAAAAAAAGAAAAAGAAAAGTGAGTTAGGCTGTAAAAGTTAAATACATGAGTTAGAAGGAAGGAGGTCAGGAAAACATTTAAGGGCTAAAATTTTACCAGAGAGAATATATTAAAGTTTGACTCAGAGAGCAATGTCAGTGTTTATTAAAAAGAAATGAAAGACAAAGAGAATCTCATATTTCTTTGAGTATCCTGTTCTTTCTGTCACACTGCTCGTTTCTTAGCAAAGACATGCCATGACTACAGATATCAGCCGTGTTAGGAGACGGACCCTTGAGAGGGAAATGGAGGAAGGAAAGGAAGAGTGGAGGGGAAGGAAAGTGAGATTAAGTGGGTGGTAAGGGAGGCAGAACAGATGAAACGGGAAAGAGGGGAGGGTAACAAGTGGATGAGACACCTACAGCTGTTGAAAACGAACACAGTCACTGTAAGTTTACCTCTGCTACTCCCAGTTTTTCTGCCAGAGGTTTCAGTATCCTGTCAGTCAGCGGAGAGCCCCATCCTTTCCCCTAGAGAATCAGTATGTTCATCCTAATGCTTCTATAAGCTCACCCATGGGAGCCGGCCACAAAGATCTGCTCCGTGATTGGGCACGCACTAAGGCTCAGTAGGGCGGGGTTAAACCTGCTGGGATGTTTCATATTCATACTAAGAGTGAATACATAATCAGTCCATCAGGTCACTGTGTGCTGTCAGGAGGAAGATACTCTGACTTTGCTGGATATTTCTTGATCTTGACTTTTTCGCCACGTGAAGGAAAACTTTGCAATCGTCCTCTTCCACGGGGAGTGTGATCTGATCCTGCTGTCAGATGCTGGACTCAGTCAGACCATACAATCTGGGCTTGCAGGTTTGCAGGGCAGATGATGACCTCAGGCCATCACCCCTGATCCTGCTCAGACCTGCTCACACAACAGGCTGTGGGGCTGAAATCTGCTGAAGAGGGGGCTCCTCTCTCCACGTTACTTGCCTGCCCTCGTTGCCATGATCAAACAAACCAAGAATAAAAATGTCTCATGGGTAAGTGAGGCGTGTTGGTGGAGTTTTCTCCACTATTCTTGAATACTTGCTCCTTCAAGTGAGGCTTTTGCTATCTATACTGTGCTTTTTTCAAACCAACTGAAAGCCATGTTAACATTTTTGCATCACTATTGATAAGATTTTCTGGTTTAACAGATTATGCAGGGCTATTACAGTATATTCCCCATGGTTTTTGATGCTCCTGTGCCCAGTGGTTATTCCAAAGAGAGGCTTAGAGATTTAGGTATTATATAACTACAAGCTACTACATGCCCACTTTATGAAATCTGGTTGTCAGTCTGCCAACTCTGCCTGTGTTGCAAGGAATGTGACTGATGTTGATAAGTTGAAATGATAAATGAGGTCAAATCAAGGCTGGGGAGGAAATGCATCACAGTTTGATTATGATCATAATAATAACAGGAAGTAAATTAGTAGCTTCTATCATGTTGTCCCAGGTTTTTTCAACATGTGTGAGTTTGATATCTGATTCTTTGCCGGTGCAGACGGATCAGGGGAGATTAGAGTGAGAGTGGCTTTGCGAGGATGAAATCAGCTACTTGGGGAAAAGGGGGGGTGGGGCAGCGAGGAGAGGATGTGATGGAGTTAAGGTTTACTACACAATCCACTTTTTTTATGTCTGTGGACCTTCAAACATTTTCTCTCTCTGATTCTGCAGTCCCATGATCTCTAGCCACTCAGCTCAGCCTCTTTGTTATGTAATCCATTAACTCCAGTTACTGTATGTCAGGTGCAAGTGACACTGTCATGGTGTGATGAACCTGAGGCTAAATTCTTCTCTATATACACCATATGTTGTGTTCCCCTAAAGAGGCATTCATATTTGACACTGTGATAACTTTGTATTTTTGTCCGGTGTATCATACATGTGCACGTGTGCATAAATAGAGATGTACTTATGTGTTTTCCTCCGGAGGGAAACACTGCTCCACTTTTGCTCAAGCCACCCATATGGCACATATGTTACGCTGCAGCTCTCTGCAGCACAGCTCTATGTCCTCATAATGAACCTGATAATTCCTGCACACATAGATCCGGAAAGTTGAGTACCTTAAAGTACCTTCGAGCCTGGTAAAATAATGTCGTAGTGCTGCCTCTGAGACCTAATTAATGTAGCCTACGCAAATCATCAAAGTCTTAAAGTCTTAAAACAGTTTTGCCTGTTTTACCTTATATAAGACAAATTTTTTAATACACTTATCTCTTTTTTTATACTGCAAATACTGTTATGTTTTATCAAACAATTTTAACAGAGAATGGTGAAAATATGAAT
>JAPZDV010000013.1:6871042-6919440 GCA_029814665.1 Acanthurus lineatus
TGTATATATAATAATGGATATATTAAAAAACAAAAGAGAGAACATTTACATTTGGGTTCCTAAATTTGTTACAGACTCCATAAGGAGAGGAGTGGTTGATCTGGTTTGTCTAGATAGCCAGTGTATGTAATCAGTGAAGTTTTAAATGCATGTAACATTTAATACAACCATTTCATATTCTATGCATATAACAAATGAAAGAAATGATGGTATGAAAATGTTATTTGACAAGGAATTTACTAGTTATTTCTGTTTCACGCAAGAGAAACTGGGAATAGGACTGGCAATATGCTGGCAGTGTGCTGGCAGTTTTTGTTGCTTTTATTGTCTTTGTTGGGTGTTCAAGGCAAACCAGTAAAGTTGACATAAATCTGTACAAAGTGTTTTATTGGTTAGCCTTTGACATTATTGTTGTGTGGCAGGGACCTTGATGAGCAACATACCGATAATTTTGCCAATGAAGCTTTACAAGCTGTAGACCTAGAATGTAACAGCGTTCATCCTCCGAGACTATAAATATGTTTACAGTTTAAAGACCATTTACCCATAATGATGTGCAAATATGAAGTGATTGTAGGGGTATGGGAGACATTGTGACTAACATGGAGGGGAGTTAGCTTCTTGGAGGTCTGAATGTTAGTTTCATTGCATTACATTTTTATCTGCATTAGAAACTTATATTTCTTGTGTGCAAATAAAATTTGGCCTGGTGGTGGTGCATAACATTAAGGTCCAGGAATGACCAGAAAACTTCTGACTTTGGCAGTTGTAATGTTGGTCCCACTGCATTGTTCTCATGTTGCGCTCCACAAGCTAGTGTTTGCACCCACAAACCCTCACAATTACATAGCAGTCTATAGCTGCATTGGCTGTGGGGGGCTTCTTGTTGATCTTTGGTTATGTAGAAGGCTAGTACCCCAACCCAGCCACCAAAAACACACTAGCTCTGCACTGAAGATATGCAGCCTCTGTTAGAGTTTAAACAAAGGAATATAACTTTTTCTGCTTTCTTCAACTTCAGTGGTGGCTTGTACAAGTTTTTTTTATATATATTTATAGATTTGTCCACAGCTCCCAATACAGGGTCAGATAGCAATGACAACTCTCTTAAGTAGACTGTGGCTTGTGCAAACTATGCATGCTGTTAGAGCAAAATACTCCTCTAATTTTGAAGGGGTGTTATTTACACAGATCCCCCTTCTGTAGGTGTGAGCCTGCTTAGCACACCTGTGTTTACATTACATTTTACTACTGAAATTATGTACAAGTCTGTCTGCAGAAAATGCACATTTATGCAATGGACTTGCAGTGCCTCTTTAGTGCACTGATCCCACGTATCTATTCGTCTATCCAATAAACATAATGACTTTGAGGGCCACATTTATAATCACAGGGGTAGGCATTGCCAGGCGGATTAAGACTCCAGATGGTGCTGTTACTGCCTGACTGTCTGTCTGGCCACAGACATACAGCTGCAAGAGGTCACATGTTTTACTACAGCGGTCAGCTCTGACGCTGTTGTCCAGCATCTCTGCATCAAATAAACTCCTTTGTAACAATAAAGCTGAGTGCCACAACATCAAGTATCTGCTGACAGAGTGTTTCTGGAGTTTTGAGGTATTTTGTGTATCTGATGTGTATTTCCATTTGCTTCTTGTAGCGTCATGGAGTAGAGTTGACCATGCAACAGATGTCACACCATCAAATTAAAGCTTAGTGGCCAGCCAGCTAAAGAAAAACACTTCACAACTAACCATGACACTGCAGAGCTTAAACATTTAACTGTGTGTGTGTGTGTGTGTGTGTGTGTGTTCATCCATGCAAGCCAGTGTGTGTGTGATCTGCCAGAGAGACTCTTCACTCCACATGAGGCATGACACTTGGTGCTAGAAGAGCTCTTGAGGATGACAACATTTCATTTCCTCTCATCTGTGACACCAGTTGTGTTTAAGAGCAACTGGCCAGGTAGTACAGCAGTCAGCTTTATCCCTTTTTGACTGAGGCAGAGAGGTTGGCTTTTTTTAAGCCAGGCGTCAGCTGCTTGCACCCTTGGGTCATGGTTCTCTGAACAAAAACCAGGGGATTTGCATAATTCATTACAGTTGCTGTGGAACGGAGAGGCGACACAGGTGTCCCGGGCATTGTGGGAGAACGAGCATGTCAAAGAAGCCAAAGGTAAAAAAATAAAACAACGCACAACCTGTTCTTGTTTTTGTGTAAACCAGCAGCTTGCCTCTCTATCCAGAGCTTGTACTATTAGTTCTTTCACTGGCTCCTTTTTTAATGCTTTTATTTTGTGGTTGTAGATTCATTGTTGTTTGCCGTGCTGTTTGTGATGACTTTAAGAGCGTCACAGTCTATGTCCTGTCTGTGGGGTCTGTTTACATAGGCCCATACCATCGGAAATGCACCTAATACCAGTAGAGCTTAGTTTTTAATCATGGATTCATGTGGGACTGCCTTTTAGTGCTTTAGAGAGACAGTGATGTTCACAGAGCTTTTCTGTAGGTGAAAGACAATCTGCAGGGTCATCTTTCTTTTTCCGTGCGTAGATGCCACTAAACAGACAAACAAGGGACTAAATCCCATTTTTGAAAACTGATTTAGAAGATTTTGAGCAGATTGATTTCATCTTTGTCATTTTACACTTTGTAGGGCATTGTTTTTAATCCTTTTGACTTATGATTCATTGAAATTAAGCATAGTCTGCCCATGGCTAGTAACGTCTTGTTTTATTTCAAGAGAGTTTTCAGAGGCATAAAGGTGCACAGTGACGTTTTTCTTTTAAACAGTTATGTTTACTTTTTTGTCACGTACCCAGTTTTTTGTGGATGTGTTAAGCCTGACAAATTGGTTTGGAGTATTTCCTACCATAACATACAGTTTTTGACAGTATTAAATCGTGTATTGTTCACATTTATGTTTTAAAAGCTAGAATTCTTCTTCTTTACCGCTTTTGTTGGTGCATTACTATATTTATTGGTGCATCACTGTAGAAAAAAGGGTCGAAAAAAACATGAATGTGTGTCCTCGTGTGGATGCATGTTATAATCTAAATGGGGATCCTCTTGTAAAACATTACTCCATAGTGCTATTAGTGGTCAAAAACTCCACAGAGAACCTTTAAGAGGACAGATAATCCAGGAATTCACAAGAGAAAAAGCAGAGATTAAAGGAAAGTGCAAAAAATAAACCCCCCAGGTTTGTAATCACTGCTGCTGAACACAGCCTCCCTTTTCACGTTACCTTTGTACCACGATAATCCATAAAATTGCAAAGAACAAGTTATAAGAATTTACAAACATGTTTCATGTCGGTCATTTCTCCTACTCTGAATGCTGGTGGGGTTGAAGGTTGGAGCAAATTCAAATCTCCTTACTGAGAGAAGCAATCATCATAAAGTAAGTCAGAGGATCAAGTGGACACAAGCAATCACCCTGCATTGTGCGCAGCTTGGATTGTTCCCTCCCTCCTGTAGAGATGTACAGTGATCATCCCTCACTGAACTGCCCGGACAGTTAGACTTCGTTCAAATTTGGAGCCCATTAGCTTTGTCAGAGCAACGCATTAAAATGGCTCTCTTGGTCTAACAAGGAGGGAAATATGCTGTATGTTTTCTTTTGTGGAAATGCATCATGATGTTCCCAGAAAAGTGGGACTAAAAACGAAACAATCAGTATCTTTATCGTTTAGAACAGTATCTGAAATGATCACTTTATAAACATAAATCTGTTCCTAGGAAATTCAGACAAAAACCTCACTGCTTCCTGTTTCTTGTTTGTATCTTGATTTAGTATGATTTAATGGTGTATAATCAGCAGCTCATTTTAGCTTCCTTCCCATTGGTATCTTAACTTTCTATTACTGGAAGCATTTCCTGTGCTTTCAACTTTGTAAGAGGACCCCCTTTACTGTAAAGTGCGGTGACAAAAAGAGGCATGAAACACATGAGAGAGTGAGAGTTTTGACTTAAAATCTTGGTCAAAACTGGCTGATTTCAATTTGAATTTCAGAGTATTTTGTTTAAATGTTTAAATATGTTAGTGATTTAACAATGCTTATTCTTGTGCAACACAGGGTTGCACAATGAAATAAAACTTTGCTGTCCTTCATAAAATACAACACAATAGAACAGGTTAAAAGCCCAAAAAGTGCAGTCAACATGCAGTCATCCACAAGTAGGAGCATTTGTTGATTCTGTGTAGTGCAATGCATTCTGGTAGTTCTGGATTTTTTTTCACCTCTCATGCATAAAAGCCCAAGGGGATACCACAGCCCCTCTGATGTGCTTTCTCTCTCATATAGCACCTATTTAAAAAATATATGTGTTTCACTGCATAGACTGACTAATTTCTAGCAGTGAAATGCAACTTAAAGTACAGAGTAACCATCTAATCCATGAGAAAAGTGAATGTGCATATTTTCCAAACTGTCAAACTGCTCTTGTAAGATAAGGGTAGGTCTCCCACCAAACATCATAAGTTACAAAAACAAGGTCTTATGTGAGTTTTTGTGAACAAATATGCAAGTGTGTGCATGTGTAACCCAAACCCTAATTACTAAATTACCAGTTATCAGGTCAACCATTTAACTGATTAAAAATGACCAGGCCCTAGTGCTCTGCCAAACCACTTGTATGTTTGGTGATGTGTGTGTCTGTGTCTTTTGATCTACTCTTACATCCATCATATTTGTGTGTCACCAGAGAGGGGGGAGTCAGTGTATTCTGTGAGTGTGAAAGTGTGTTTGCATACAGTGTGCAAGTGTTTTGCCCTCAGCCTGTGTTTGCCTGACTTGTGCGTGATTCTGTTGGTCACAACGGCCCCAATTTGCCAGCTGAAGAGTTTTTCCTATCACTCCAAGTGGGACAGCCGATGTGTTGATGTGTTCAGCGAGCGTAAAGTGACTCAGCTCCGCACACTGCACTGCGTCCGCCAAACGATATATGCTGTTGTTCATGTCAGCGCTTCCAAACTCATCAAGTCTTTGCTTCCACTCACTGTCCACCAACTCTGAGATGATCTTCATTCCCTTGGGCATGCTTGACAAGTTTCCTTTGTCTCCTCTGACTAGACACATCTTAGGAAGGGTAAGTTTCACTCAACCTTTTACTTCAGTCTTTGTTCTCAACTGGGAATGTACTGTTCTAGTACCACATCCATAAGAATCTACTCCTCAAATATCACTCCCACAAAAGAGGACAGGAGTTTTAGCCTCATTTGTATGATGTGTGCGCATGTTTAGTTCTATTTTCAGGTTTAACACACATGCTAGCGGGATGCCTTTTGGTGAAATGTAGGAAACAGCAGTTGAACTCTCAAGTTGCTCAGAGAGGCAGCAGGAAACAGAACAGCTGGGGCTTCTTTTTTTTTTTGCTCTCTTTCCCATCCTCTTTCTCTTTCTCCCTCTGTCTATCAGTCTCTCTCCCTCATTTTTTCTGCTTTCCTTTCTCTCATTGTCTGTAATTAGAGATGGTCCCAGTGCTCAAGTGGCCTGGCTTGTGTTGTAGCTAGGTAACCTCAGTCAGATGCTGGCAGCCAACCCTGGGGGTTTCATTAGATGTAAATCACAGTCTCATCTGGCCCAGTGTGGATTCTCCAGTCAGATCTGAGCGTTGTGCTGCAGGATCAGTATAGTCTTGCTTTGAATATAAGATTTTCCAGCATTACATTTAAGTACAGTTTGGTATTATCTTTAATTTTCTTGTTGCTATTTGGAACATTTTTTTAAAATACTTTGATGAACATGTTATAAATTTTTTTTTTCCTTAGTGGCAAAGTAAGCTTAACTTCCCAATAAGCATATGAGCCCCTTTTGCATGTTATCCAAGTATGCCTTTACATTTAACTTAACAAGAAACAGCTGGAAAAGAACTTTCCCTTCAAAAATTCATCTAAAATTTTGACTCGTAAAAAAATCTGATCAAAGAATAAGTAAGCAAGACTAAGAAGCTAACCGAGCATTCACTGCCAACTTTCTGCGCTCAGTAGTCTTTGATGCTTAATGCAATGAACATATGTCTGTGGTACCACAACAGGATGAGCTTTACAGTTCAGGCATTTAACTCACATACAGTTTGCGAAGAATGTTGATCTTTCTGAAACAGTTTAAATTATAAGGGGTCATTTACAGAATTAACTAATTACAGTGCTTTTCTCGCTTAAAACCCCCACTGCATTTTTTTACATTTCGGTCAACAAAAATATAGGCCTTTAGTGAATAGGGAACTTCTTGAGGGGGATTTTTCTTCCAAGGAAACTGAGAGACTTATCAACCAGCACTTGAAGTCCTCTTGGAGAGTTTAATTTGTGTAATAGCATTCTTGGCAAGGCAAATCGTCTTTGGAGGGACATTTCTGACAGATCTTCAGTGATCTAATTGTGGTGTATTTCAGCCCTTTAGTGGTCTTTTTAAGTTTGCTGAACATCTATAACATCATTTGTGTGAATCATTGACTGTTTTAATAGCACATTTGACAGAAAACAAAACACCCGTGATGATGTTGGATACTGTTTCTGTCACTGGCAAGATGCTCCGGATCAGAATCAATCAATTATCTTCAGTATCTATCATTGTTTTGTCTTGTGTTATGATGTTTTTGGTGTCATGATCTTGTGTTGATGTAACACAGATAAACTAATGATCTTGAGTGCTTTAACACTGACAAATGTGTTTGGCAGAGTGGTGAGGTTTTGTTTTGGATGGTTTACTTTAACAGAGAGTGGTGGCCTTGGCGGAGCCACCAGCATGCAAGTGCTGGATACCTGTGTTCACTCCTGATATGGAAGTAGATTCACAATACTGTATTGTGATTGATCTGACTCGGCAGTCTCCTCTTCAAAGACAGGATATGTGGAGGGATTTATTATATAATTGAAAAGTAAGCAAGGAACAGTTATTTAATTAATCAGTGGTCATCCAACATATAATTTAACAACAAAAATTTTGACATTTTTTAAGCTAACAAGCTCAAAACTCAGATTCCAGTTTCTTGTGCAGTAACGCAGCGGCCCTGCAACACATCCTGCCTCATGAAGGTTATAATGTTTATTTTTTTCCTCAAACTGTCTTTGAAAGGCGTTGATTTAGCTAATTTGGAGGATTTAGTTGACAGTTCTGTGAACTACGGCGTTGTACTTAAAAGTTTTTAGGTTTCAGTGAGGATAAACCAAATATTACAAACTTCTTGAAGGTCAATTTTTATGCTGGAAAAAAAATAAGTACATCAGAATCATAATTTACTCTGCCATCAGTCTCTTCATACTGCACAAGGTGACCCTCTAACTATATAATTCAAGCAAACAGCTGTTGGCAATGTCATTATCTTTTCTAAGTTGAACACATTGGGATGTTGTATTGATCCCCCCTCGTGGTCCAATTACTGTGTGTTGGTTTTGTGAGCTATCCTTGTTGGCCTTTGTGTGCCTGTCAGAGTGAATGCCTGCTGACGTCATTGTGTGCATGTATACCAATCGATAAGCCAAAGGCAATGCCGGCACTGATTTCCCTGTGCTGGCAGAACTGAAAGACATTGATCTCTCAAATCTCTGTCAGACAACATATTCAGAGAGAGCTGATAATTGCTCTGATGAATTAAAATGCTATTATATCACAACTTTATAGTAATTACAAAAAATAAATCCACTTGTCAGCATTATAGCTTCATTTTATTTAGTTAATTTGGCATATTGTATACAGCACAGGCTTGTAGATGCTTTTAGTTGAAACCCATTACACACATTAAATACAGTAAACTTTACTGTTGGAGGCCTGTGGCTACATAAAAATCTTGGCAGGGACACACTAGCAGTAAACATTTATTATTTTTTCAGCCTTTTTAAAATAATATAATACAAAATGATTCCTGATTGTTAAAATGAACTCATTTAAATATATTTTTGTTGCAGAATGTTGCAGGCCTCACAAGCAAAAGTCATTTTTAGTGAGCATTCAGAGGCACCAGATCACACTTCTGATCAACTGTCATCAAGCTCAGCATGCAGAGGTTTTTGCCTCTAGGGCTGAACTTAATTAGTCTGCTTTTCACCTTCATTTACCTTGACCCCATGTTGCCTCTGCAAGGTTTGGATTGAACTACTACAAACTGTTATATATTTTAGGGATGAAAATTTAAAAAATGTCCAAAATTCATTGGTTCTAGGTTTTCAGATGTGTGTGAGATGTGTTTTTGTGATGTTTTTGCTATTTTCTTTATGTCTTGATGCTGATACGTTAGGCATAGTAAGTAGTTGTTGGATGGATCCAGGTTAGCTGTTTCCCCATGTTTTCAGTATTAATGCTAAGCTAAGTTAAGCTAACTGTTTCCTGGCTTCAGCTCCTTACTTAATGGACAGACTTGAATGCGGCATTGATGCTATCGCCTAAGTATTAAGATATTACTTTTACCCTTTTTTTAGGTATATAAGTATAAATTAATTTGTAATTAAAATTTAGTTTTTAGATTTAAAATTATTTTCTTTAGCCCCTGAATTTTTTGTTTGATTCTGTTGTCACAGAAGAGTTTGATATCAAACTGATGCATCCGTATTGAAACCATTGTCCTGGTGAGATGAGGATAACTATCTCACAGTTTGTCACGTGCTGAGCACACGCCTGGGATGATAATCCTCAAAAAGGGGTTAACCCTAATCAAACACAATATAATCCAGGATTTAGGGTGGGCTGCCCAGAAAACATTTTTTTCCCCCACTGAAAAATACAAATCTGGGCTTTACTGGGATGTCAAATAAAGCTCAGTGCTTGTAGTGTTATAGTTGTGTGATGTTGCAGGTTGAAAATAAAATTTAACTGACTATTCTGTTCTCATCTGTACTAAGTTAGTATGTTTTTCCAGTGAAACAGCCGCATTCCTGTGTCACTTCTGTTTTTATAACAAGAACATTTAAATGAGTTATGGCTTTATTTTGCGAACTTGTGACTCAGCTTTCCAGCTCATGTTTTGACTCACCTTTTACCTCTCGAATAGAGTATTTAACTTGCTCAGCCTACATGAGCTCTGACGTAACAGCAGGGTGATTACTAAACACACATCACAGCTTCAGAGTGTCTGATGTCAGATCACAAAGAGATGGATCTGGTGGGAGTTTCTTTGAAGTAAATGTGCTTTTTTTTACAAGAGCCACTACAGTTTCTAGGATACCTACCAGCTGCTTTACACTCACTTTAGTTGGTGATAGAAATCTGTCACTTGATTACTAAACCAACTTTTATGTGACTTTAATTTTATGGATGTAAGCATTTATGGTGTGTTATGAGCTCTTATTTTACAAAGTAAATTCCTTTCGTCTTTGTTTTTTAATGTAAGGCAAAAAAACAAGCAAAGCTGTGGGCCATCAAGTGACCAAAGAGAAAATTTCAATGGCTTTGTTGGCCTTGATGATGAAAGCAAATATGGCATTTTGTCAATGTAGTGAAGATAATTACTTCCTGACGTTCTGGTCCCAGTAACATATGCCTAGACTATACAGTGAGTTCAAATCCTTTAGCCTTCCTCTCCTCAGAGTGTAACCTCTTTAAGGCAAAGCGAAACACATGTAAACTTCCCAAGATCACACATTTGTACACAGACATAAAAAAGCTTCTGCAGCTGCTTTTGGTGCTTTCTGGAATTTTCAGGTCCGCCCTGTTGGCCAGAGATCTAACTTCCTAACTGGCTGTGTGTGTGTGTGTGTGTGTGAAACAGAGAGAGTGTATATATGTGTGTGGGAGGGGAGAGGGGCAGGGGGGCTTGTTTTTGGGGCTGGAGGACGGTCGCGGCGCTCTGAAGGAGTGTTCTACCAGCGTGGGAAAGACGCTTGTCTTTTCTTTGCCTCTCAGGGACTAAAGTAGGCCAAAGAAGGGGCTGTGAGGAACTTACTTCTCTCCTCCAGCTCCAAGTTTCTCAGTAAAGCCGCTCTCCTCTGGAGCCGGGACAAGGGGGTTTGTAGAAACGAAGCAGTCAGGCTTGTAGGAGTTCCTGTGCTCCGAGAGGAGATGGACAGCAGCTGAGGAGATTTTCTCCCAGCCGGGCTGAACAGCAAGGAGTCGGGTAGGACAGAAATGTATCACTCCGGCAGTGAGGAGTCAGATCTGGTAAGATTGAGTAAACATGCTTTCTGCTACTAAAAAACTTATCCTTTCCCACTTTTCTGAGGCTAACTTGGCTGTGCCTCTCACTCTCCTTCTCTGTACCCTCTGAACAAAGAGGAATGGCTCACACTACATGAGAATGGGGGTTATTAGTGCAGGATTTAAAGGGGAATATCATTCACTTCCTATTTTTCTCTCTTGGGTTGCCTGAAAGTTAGTGAGAGTCACTCTCAAAATGCACAGTGTGGCTCTCTAGCAGTGTGCTTTTTAGAGACAAAAATGCTCATTTACACATCTTGTCTGAATTTGCGAGCACCGCTGCATGACCACTACTAGCAGAGACAGTGGTTAACTAGCACAGAAAGGGAAAGAAAGTAAACACCTGGGTTTAGCTTGGTCCTGTATGTACAGAGACTGGCAGGGAGCAGATATCTTAGCTTTGACCCTAAAGCATAAGTTTTAGCTGTTAGTCACATGAGCCAAAAACAGATTATTTTTAGTCTTTGTTTTGTTTACTTCCTTTTTGATGAACTTAAGTGCAGAATTCAAGCACAATGAGTAGATGAGTGGATGTTATATCCAAGCAAGTTTCTTACTAGTATTTCAAACATTTCCTGTTCAGCTTTGTGTTTTTGTGTATGTGTGTGTGCATGTATGTGTGTGTGGGGTGAATGATGGTAGTAAAAGTCCAAATATTTTCCTGTGATAGTAATCAGGGATTGTCATCACCCACACCCATGTATTAATGTGTAATCAGTCTCCTAAAGCAAGTCTGGAAACAGTAGTCAGCACAGAAGACCAGGTTATAAACAAAATTGTTCAAAGCTGCAGGAGTGAGAAGTTTATTTAAAAGCCTAGTTGACATACCAGATGTGTTAGACTGAAAGATAATGTGCAAAAATTATACACAAGATATTTGGAATATTTGAATTGGGGTGATGGTGCAGTCATAACAGTCATCCTAGATCTTGTTTTTAAATATTTTACTGAAAAAGTTTAAACAATATGATAAAGAGTGTATTTTGTATGATACTGTCCCACAGATTAAAATAAGACAAGGGAAATGAGAAGGGAATTGGTGTTACTATATTAAATTAAGACATCGAATATATTAAATCAAACAGTGCAGTGTGTTTAATATGTGTCACCAGGCAGCAAAACACTGCTTACCTTTTGGTATGAAAATGTGGCTAGTTGCTCTCTTCTACTCAATCCATAGCTGCTTGCTGTTCATTTAGGGCTTGGATAACCAGATACACAAACAGAGACTCCTGTTTTAATTAATTGAGGGGTCTCGTAAGGAGTTGTACCTTCAAGTATCCAAACTCAGAACCCGCTAGATATCACCTGATGATCATTTAACCTCTTGTGTTAGCATCCAATGTTTTTGGGCTTCTGGTGTAGCCAATGGATGTTTGGATAATGAATGTCCAGGCCAAGACCTTAGTGTAGGTCATTGTTTACAGTCAGGTGGTAAAAGTGAAGTAGAAGAAGTGTTAGTTAAAACAGGGCTTGTTCTACACTCATGAATAGCTCATTTTTGGAGTTACATGGTTAATGCAAGACAGCGGTGGTTGCCCTTAAGGCCAACATAGAGGATAAAGAAGATGATTATATTTCCCACCATGTATTGAGGCCCTAAATTCCTTTGGAGTTTATTTTGGAAAAAAATGCATGCCTAAATGGTTAACATTAAAAATGAATTTGACCTTTTATTAGCTTCCTTGCTCCGTATAAAATTAGAATGTACTTAGAAGTAACCTAATGTATGTGGAGAGTGTTATTTTGTTTTATTTATCACTAAAATATTGCAAATCCCTATTAAATTCATCTTTGGCAACAAGAACTGATTTGCATAAATCACAAATTTAGCTAGGAATTGGTCCAGAGCATGTAATTTATCTCTGTATGAGATAAAAGTAATTTTACCCGAGCTCAGTCCCAATTGTAGGATGGTATGTTTTGCTCCACTGAAGATGGTTAGCAGCTCGTTCTGCTCTCTTTGCCAGTTCTCATCAATCATCCAAAGGCTGTTTCATACACCAGGAAACTGCCAGAATATTGATGACGCATGCACAAAATAGCAGCGCAGAGCAGCCCCTGGCCTCTCTTACTGTATCCCCTTGATCAGCCATCATCCTATTATGGTGCTGTGTTTCCACAGAGAGAACTGAAAGGGAAGGAGCTGTTAGATAAACTAGATCTCGTTGTGAGGGGATTCGCTGTTAACAAGAGCAATGTCCCTCAAGGGACTGCTGCTGCTGGTCTCAGGTAATTCATACTGGAGGGAAAAGATAAGGACATAATTTGCAGTTGTACGGTCCAGTCACCCTGCATTTGTTACCGTAATGTTTCAGAGACTCTGTTAGGTGCACCAGCAGTGAAGCAGAATTGAGGCAAACATCCAAAAAGTATAATTTAATTGTAAGACACATAGTCAGAGCAGCTGGGCACAGAGCAGTGCCTAAAAAGAATTAATCAGTATGGGCATTTGAAGGCTAGTTTATCTGAGTCAATACTTTAAGACATAGAATGTTTTTTTGCCAGAATCTGATATCTGTGAAGTCTTTAAATTTTTTGGCTCTAGCAGTGGTGGTTTGAGGTGATTTACCATCTATCCATACTGTAATATCTCACCAACTATTAAATTCATTCCTGTTAAATTTCAGACATTTATGTTTTCCAGAAGATGAATTTCATTACTGACTTTCACACCACTAGCAGGTTGAAATATTCAGTTTATAGTGAAAAATAATCCATTTTGGCTGATATCCAGGGTGCTCAGAGCATGAATCCTAATAATATTGGTAAACCACTGACCTTTTATCTAGCAAGATCATCAAGTGAACATTTTTAATTATTTCCAAATTGTTTTATGACTGTATTTCTATTGACAGTCCCATCATCCTCTTCTGTACTTTGTGTTTTGCCAAAAATGCCTACAATCCACTGGTTTTAGTTACTGAAATGCTACTATGTGCTGCTTTTTGTTTCCTTAAATGTCTTTTTAAGATTAATATTTTTGAGAGATGGATTGATTTTCTTCTAAACCGGTAACTGATTATTAAAAATTCTAAATCTATTGAAAGCATAATCTTTGTGTTTGTGTTTCTACATAATCTTTATTAAGTATTACAGATTTTTCTGTTTCATTTCTGTATTGTGTTTCTATCCAAGTTTACTTTTTAGTTTGTGCGCCCAAGTATTAAATGTGTGCACCAAAAGTTGTAAATATAGAAAAGTAAAAGTATTTTTAAGACCCGTATCTAGTTTCATTCCCTTCGCCATATGGTTAATTTCTAGGTTTCTAACTAGCAACTGTGTGCACTGGAATTATGTGATTGACAGCCAGTAAGTCCATCACCTCAATGGGATGATGCACTTATCTAATTCACTGGCACATGGAATGCTGGGTAAACACTTTTTCATAGGCCTGTCAGTGTCACCTTGACGTCCATGCGACCAATCCCTCTTTTGCCACAGTGGCGGGATCATTAGTCCTCCCTCCCTTTTTATCTCTCCTCCCCATTTCTGTCACTCTTTCTTTTCTTTCACAGATGTGCTGACAAACTGCTTCTCTTCCACTTTCTTGCTCACTTGGTATTCATTTTTTTGTTCTGTGTTGAAATATTAGCAAGCATCTCTTGTAGCAGTCTCATATCTCTCACTCTTAGCTGTCATGTCTGCTCTCATTGTTTCAGTTTGACGACGGAGATGCAGTTCGTAGACCGATGATTTTATTGACTTTGTGTTGCGCTGAGTGAAGTGGCAGTGATGGACAGATGGCTGGGAAAAGAGGCTTTGGTTCCAGCCAAGAACGAGTTGTGCCAAGCCTGAAACTTTGAGCACACTTGCTCAGCCTATTGTCAGTCCCACTGCTGTCAGCTACAGTCCATCAGCCAGAACTGAACATGACTTGGCGCTGGTAGTAATCTTCGTTCTTAAATCATGATGCACGTGAGGTATGGCAGTATGGCCACTCTGTCCCATTAATTCTACAGCAGATGCTAGTCTGAATTTTGGCTATTTTGCTGATTGTATTAGTAGAAGATGAAATTCACTCCATCTTAACTAGTGTGGGATGATATCAAACTGCAGAGTAAACTGTGTGATCATTATTAACTTATTGAACCTTTATGCGGAGTGCATCCTAATGGGGAAAGTAACTTCTGTAAAATATTTTCGATATTATCAACCATGAATGTTTCAACAACCAGCAAATATTTTTTGTGAGTGGTCCATGTTAATAAGCCTCAGTGCTTTAAAAAATATATTTACCAAAACAATCTCACTGCAAGGTCTTTTGTTACTCCTACTGTTGTTTTTTTCTGTGATAAATATGTATTGAAAGTTTGGGGGCTGACAGTTTTCTCTCATGGTTTATGATATGTAAACAGGAAGTGTAAATGCTATGGAGCAGTTCATTTAGCTGTGAGCTACCTGAGCTCTTTTAATCTCCCCACTAAGTGTTTACATTTTGGTAAATATGTGCCGTAGAAACTTCCTGCAGTTGATGTTTAAACTGTCACCATAGATGTGCAGACAAAAATCAGAGGATTGTCTCACTTTCTTACTTAATTACAATATTACTTTGAATATTTTGTTGTGAGATCAGAGATTATAAGATACACTTAATATATGGTTTTCAAATAGAAAGAACGGGTCTAATTTTTGACATAAAATGCATCAGTTACTACAGTCACAAGATGCTGGGCATTATATTTCTAAAAAAAGCAAGAGATGCATGCAACCATCCTCCCCCTCTTCAGCGAACCACAAAGGCAAGAAGGCCAAAGCCATTGGGAATCCTGAGAGAGAAGGGAAGATGAGTGCAGCAGAGTACGGGGTCATATGGGATGGAAGGGAATGGAAAAAGGTGAAAAGAGGTACAAATGGGAGAAATAAGAGTGAGAGAACATTTGGGGAACTGCAAAGAGAGGGAACATGGATGAAAATGATATTGGAAGCAATAAAAAATCTGGGAATGAGTGTGCAGTCTGGAAAAAGGAGTCTTACTATATATAAGAACTGAGGTGAAAACAGCTAAACTTAGCACAGATTTCTTGACCGTGAGAGCACTTTATAGCTCACATGCACAGCCATTATTTCCTGCATGACTACAACTCTCCATTTTTATACTGGTTGCTTATAGTGAATAACCCCTATAGAGGCCAAAAATGAAAATGGAAGCTTAAAGAACATGAAGAGGGTCTTTGTTATAACAGTTTCATCCACTATTTAGTAAGTGTTTCTGTCACATGCAGGAGGCAGCAGTGGCTGACTCACAGCCTTCTGTTTCACTGGTAATAGCCACAGTGATTTGTGATGTTGTAATGTAATGATCGCCATGCCACTGCTGCATGTAGAGGTCATTGGTGGTCTTACAGCAAGGACCTCTGTCCAAATTAATCAATAAGTGCAGTACAGAGACCACAGGACAATTGCCCTTTCAATTTCCCCCCTCGATCTCTCCTTCTCTGACCAATTTATGAAGATTGCCAACTCTCACACACAATTCTGTTTGTTCTGCTTCTTAAGACTGCCAGCACAGATTTGCGGCCAAGTTTCCTTAGAAAGAAGGATTGATATTGGACATTTCTGCAGGACACGATTTACGTCTAGTGCCAACTTTTAGCAGCAATACATTAAGAAGTGGGTCATTTCTGTTGCAGAGAAAAGGATATACAGGCTATAGTGGTGGATGGAACTGCACCTCTGTGTTGTATCAAATCTCCTACCAACATTTAATAAAAGGCTTTGCCAAAAATGATTGTTTTTTTAAATTTGTGAATTTTTTTAGTGGAGGTTACTTATGCTAAAGTCGTAGTTATTCATAACAGTGATATTTATATTATATCTAGGTAAAACCACATATTTTCCTTGCTAAATAACTTTGACCTTCCTGTAGATTTTTAGACTCTGTGATGATGTGGAAGGTTCAACAAGATTAACAGTCTGCAGCCATGTTGGAGGCTCTTTGAGGCTTTGCTTTGGCACAGTGTTGTTATCTGTTATAGTTGGCTTTGAGCTAAATTCTAGCTTAAGCATACTCACAGTGACAACTTCAACATGCTGATGTTAAGCAGGTAGATTTTAGATAGATTTCCAAGTGTCTTGGCCGTCCTTTTAATCTATGTCAGGAAGACAGCAACCAAAATTTAATCTTATTCCATCCTGTACTCGAGGAGTTACTGTCAGACTAACCAAAGCTGTCATCCCTAAAATCATGTTAGAGTCAGCATGCTCATGTGTCTTGCATGACTTTGAAGCATTGCTGTCACAAGTAACACTGATTTCTGCTGATTTGTCCAATAAGTGTGAAGATATTTGCAGCTTTTTTCTGGATGAATGATAAAGTACAAACAAAAAGAGCATCATGTAATCCAAATAAGACTTAAAAGGTCTTTTAGCAAGACACAGGAAGTCCTTTGAAAGGAGTGAGTCTGATTCTTCTGGCTGAGTCCCCCCATGGATAAAAGAAGTATGATACTGCTGTTAGATTATTATTAGTGGCCTGTGTGTGGGTGACACAGCGCTGTCAGTATCAGTGTGGCAGCGGGTCTAGAGGTCAGTCATGTCAGGCAGCCGGAGGCTCATTCTGTCGCTGTGAGTCTTTGTCAGTGTTACTATCAGAGTATAAGCCTTCACAGCTCCACCACTCTCATCTCCAGGCCCCACAGTTCTACGTTTAGAGCATCTGTGCCCTGTGTCCTCTGGAGGCTAGTGTCAACCAGCCGTATTGAAACATATGTGACTGATGCATGATTCCTTAGCAGAGTAACAGATTGGTGTATTGTTTTCTTAAACTGCTGTGGTACTTAAGCTGATTGGAGAGGTTTGATGTTATGATAAACAAGGTGATTTTTTTTTCATGCCCACCATTTCCATCCATCTCTGATTATAACATAATCTACCTCAGGTAATTACCTTCCTCATCAGTCTAATTGGTCTTAATGAACTAAAATTATATTATTTTCCCCAAGCCTTTCCTTTCATATAGGACCCTGTGCAGATGGGGGCGTGTCATTGATTGGTTATGATATGCACCACTAATTAGCATGTCATCCTTTTATCTACAGTTAGTGCTCCTTGGGGAATGACTGCTGGTCATAAACTGGCAGCCTTTTTCAATTGCTGGTCCCATGGGCTGACCCATGACTTCTCTGACCTCACCCGACCTCATGATGGGTTAAAAGGAGGAGCATCATGCGTCAGCAGTGCAAAAAAAGGACATTTTGAATAATCCTTCTGCAGGGTTTAACTTCTGCTTTTCATTTATGTGAGTGGGAAAGTTTTTAATTAACGCTGTAATTATTCTCATTTGTCCTGTGTGGCTTTGAAACGCTCTGCTCAGTTGTAATGAATCACTGCTGATCTGACGGGCAAGGATTTAGAGCAGCTTTCACCAGAAATCCTTAATGCTGAGACCAGAGTGAAGGAGAGATGTTTGAAAACAAGTTACAGTATATTTAACTCTATTTTTCATTAATGAAGCTAACTACTATTTTTATCAACCATTCATTTGCCGCTTATTGTTCCAATTAATATGTTGCTTTGTCTAAAAACTGACAGAAAATAGTGAAAAATGTCAATGATTTCTGTGAGTACAGGGTAACATACAGTACTCAGATGTTTTTCTCTGACCAACATTCCAAAAAACCCAAAGTATTGTGTTTAGCGTCATGCATGACAGCAAAGAGCAGCAAATCCTTTCAATGGTTAAGCCAAAACCAGAGAATGTTTTTCAGTTTTCCTTAAAAAAAAACCCTGATACTATTAATTCATTTATAAATCTGTTACTGTGGATTGTTGCACCTCAAATTTATATGATCTGCTATAAATATTCTTCATTTTTTTTCCATGAAATGGTATCCATCACAGTCTCTTAGAGCCAAAAATTAAATTCAATTCACTTGTTATGTCTGACCAACAGATACTTCATTTCCAGTGATGTATGACATGTTTAAAAAACAACATTTCTGAAACTGGTTCAAGCTGATGTTTTGTCATTTTGCTCATAAAATTACTAAAACAACTACTTTATTTTGAAGAGAAAACCTGGAAGTTCATTATTAGTATGGCATTAGACTTATTTAACTGTATTTAGTGTCTAATTGCACAGCATTTTTTGTCATTTTGCAATCGTAGAATAATGTTGTTGTAAATGCATTTCAGTTTTAATCCAAGTCCCAAATTGTTTTACTAATAAAACAAAAAATGCAAATGAGGGCATGAAAGGAAATGTTTGAGACTGATAATGAGAATACTGAGTAGGTGCATTTCTTGCATGATGCATGATAAAATGTGTGCAGGTTAAGATTCAGATTGTAGGATTTCCTACAGTAAACAAGTTCTCCATCTCTGAGAAGATGGCAATGTGGCACAGTTTTTTCATATATAAACAGCTCATATCAAGGTGGATATAATGTGTTTACACCTAACAAGAACAAAACAGTATTCACAGTGAACACAGAAACCAACCAGATAAGCACATGCACTGCTCAGCACTGATCACTGCAGAGAGTCACCGAGCAGATGGACTGACTGTGAGGGGTAACTGAGGGAAAAAAAATGAGGGGAGTGACAGAGGAAGAGGAGAAGGAGGGGTGGGTAGACACAGAGATAGAGAGGCAGGCACCGAAGGAGTGTGCAGGACAAACACTGACAGGCTGAGACACACAGAATGAGAAAGAGGGAGCTTGCAGCACCTGAGAGGCAGTAGCTTCATTAGCATCAGGAGGAGAGTCGGTCACAGGCAGCCACACCGGGACTCATGTAGACAACTGCTGTTACCCAACGCTTGTGGAGCAGAACGAGGGGGGCAACAGCTGAGGAGGAGAACGAGGCTGGAGCCAAAGCTTGAATGAGAGGATGAGAAGCATCGCTGCCACCTGACTCACACTAGGAATCAGCCTCAGCACCTGCAGCGGCAGTCTGAGCACTCCGGCTATCAAGGGGACTGGGGCAGACGGGGAGAGAGCTGCTGAGATTATGCGCGGGACAGAGAGCTCCTGTGGATTCCCCATCTTTGGCAACGGCAGCAGCAGCAAGAGCTTCGGCTCTACAGATAGCAGCAGGGCTAGCTGGAGCTGCAGGAAAACAAGAAGCCCTTGGTCCATCGCTATTTATTTATCTAGAGATGAAGGTAGCATTTACAGCCAAGGTGTAAAAGGAACCATCTGTCGATGCTGCCACAGTGTTGAATGTACCTGTAGCCAGAGCAGTGACGGTCGCTGCAGTGTTGGTGTAAAAAGTGACCACAGCAGTGCAGTTAGGTGTAGTTGTAGCAGTAGCAGGGGGGGCAGTGGCTCAGGACACTGAATGACCAGTGTGGCTGATGAAGGCCACCTGGATCCGCCTGCTGAAACGAGCCAAGGGAGGTCACGTCAAGAGCTCTGATGCCTGTGTAAGCAGTTTTTAAGTGTGTTTACATTGTGAAAGCTGGTCTGTTTTTTGTGCCTGTGCATGTGTGTGTTGTGCAGTCTCAAGTTCATCCATCAGCCTATAGTGTTGGGGTCAGAATGGCACGACTGTGTATAGCTTGGTGATTATGAGAAGCTGGATGTTGTTATCTGTTATAGTTGTCAGATTCTGGGCAGAGCTCCATATCACCTCCCTCCGACCCCATGGGAGTGTGTTCTTGATCACACCCTGTTGTGATACATGACCTGATGACTTAATCATACCAGCCCAGGTATGTTCATCTGCCCTTTTTGAGGGCAAATGTAGCTGGTAAAAGCAGGAATACTTTGCATGAGATGCCAGTTTTTCTCTATTATGTCAAAATGTTGAAATGGTGAAACATATTTCTTACCAAAGCTTTAACAGCTTGTTGATGTTTTGAAAGTGACAAAAAAATTGCATTGATCATGAACATGATGACAGCAAAAGCAATCCAGAGATAGTTAAAGAGCTGGCTTTCAAAGGATGTACAGGTACGTAAGAGGGAGGACGAGGAGAGAAACCGAAGCAATTGAGGAGCAGCAGCAGGGTTTCACTTAAGATAGAGAACATAAATATGTATTACCTTGTATTTTGTACGGTAACAACACTCATGTCGTGTATAAGAAAGTCAGGTAAACATAAGCGGAGAGGTGGGAGATCCTTTGTATCTTTGTGATGGTTCGGTAATTCTAATCAGGCACAGAGTGAGGGAGGCTATTTTTAACTCAGACAGCGGAGTGTAATGGTGCAGTGAGATGAATGAAAGACCTTGTGTGGGTGGCATAGTAGCGTGCAGGTAAGGATAAGGCTCACTGCCTTCACTTAGTTAAAAATCCCCTCCTTTATTCTCAGACCCTGGTTATACTTATCTGAAACAAATATGTGGCACTGGGAAATCGTTCTGTATGTACATGTAAAATGCTAGTATTCAATTCAACATTGACAAGTTAAATTATAAAACTTCTTTCTCACATTTTTGAATGTCTCTAGTTTTCAATTTTAGTTTGCTTTGACTATCAACACTCTCATGCAAAGACAAAATACAGTAACTACATATTTAAACAAGACAAAATTAAACTAGATGCCAGAATCTGGCTCTTGTTTAAAATAAATATTTTAATTTATGTGCACATTAAATAAGAATGTATGTGTATAAACATTTTCAGGTCATAGAAATCTATAATTTAAAAGAAAGAGCGGGAGACAGCGAAAGCAAGAGAGACAAATTTAACTCAGATAGCTAGTGAGAGGTTTACTTATTAACAGCACTTGAAATATATAAAAATAAATGTAATTTGTAATAAATCAGTTGTCCAAACTGATCATAGAGAATAAAAAGCTAATCTAATGCTAAATGTTGGCTAACTAGCTTAGATTAACAAGAATTGTACTGTAAGTGTGTTCAGTGTGTCTGGGATTATTATTATTAAAAACTATTATCATGTATTTTTTTGTATGTGTGAGTCTCCCTGTTCAGATGAAATCTGGTTTGACCAAATGTCACAAAGAGACATACTGAGACCTGGTGTTATTTAAGAATATCGCCCAGTGTTTGTCTGAGAAGGATCACAGCAAATATGCAGGCGAACAGCTGAGAAAACTAAGGATGGAGAGCTGCTGGTGATGTGATCCCTTGAAAACTGAATGCTTGTGTTATTTGGCATCCCTGCTGGAAGTGTTCTGAATTTTATTTACATTCAATCAGCTTTTGTGACATCCACAAGTTGTTGAAGTGATGTGACTGATAGTGGAATTACATTTTATTAAGCACAGCTTCTATTTCCATTCTTTTACAAAATCAGCTGAGACTCCTTTGTTGATCAGAGCTTACGCTTCAGTCTGTGTGGGTGTTGGGTTAGTTTGCACATTTAAGTTGCACGTCAGATGCTTAACTCCAAACTTGAGCGAAGAGAAAGGGCAACACAATGCAAATTAAGTTGCTGTGAAGCTCGCCACTTGTCTATCGCCTGTCATTTTTGAAGTGTAAATGCAAACGGATGTTGAGTTTCTCTGTATGTTTGTCTCTGCAGGGTTCGGCCGACTCCTACACCAGCCGTCCATCAGACTCCGATGTGTCCCTGGAGGAGGATAAGGAGGCAGTGCGCAGAGAGGCAGAGCGACAGGCTCAGGCACAGCTCGACAAGGCCAAGGTTGGTATCAAAGAACCAGCAGCACTAAGGTCACTTCACCAGACTCTTAGATGACTAAAACATGCTCTGTGGGCTCTAGATGGGGTGTGACAGAAATATTTTTAACTGGAGGTCAGGTAGGGCCAAGCACTTTGAGGAGAAGAACTTGCGATCAACATGTGTGTTTTTATACCTTTATTTGGTAGGAACAGTTTGAGTTGTAGACCATCAGAGTTAGAACATTGATGCAAAGAACTTTTTGCTATTTCAGTGGACTGTGTTGGGGTTTAAACACCAAAAAGAAGACTGTAAGATGGCAAGCATGAATTAAATAGCAGGTTTGGATTGGTAAAAAGGGAATGTAGTATATCAGCGAGTGTGTGCGCTGACAAGAACTGGTTTATTATGCTTGAATGAATGTCAGATATCACTTAAATGGAAATGTAAACTTTACACTGGTTGGTTTGTTATTGGAAGCTAACAAGCTGCGACCGCTCCCTTTTTGGTCTCATTTCTTTGGCCTACATCTTTTTTCTTTTTATGATGACAGGACAGTTAGCTGCAGTTTTCTCAATATGGTGAAGGATGGGTCATCAGTCACATTTGATTTGGGTACAGCACCATTTAAAAGATCAGTCTATTCAAGGTTTTTTAATGAAGTTGGTGTAATTTTGTCTCAGAGCAAAGTGTTCTTATTTCTGATTTCCTTGACTCATTTAAAATAAACGTAGATGATATGTTGTTTTATTAATCTGGAGGAAAGTTTAGTGGACAATGCTGTAAGACTGAAAAGGTGACCATGAGAGCAGGATACTGAAGCTGATTTCAACTGGTTTCTGAGATGAAGACAGGGCTGTTAGGGTTTGCTGATGTGAGAGGTTAGTGGCCTCAGAGGACTCAGAGTCACTGTTTATCAGAGCCAAGCCTCGCATGCTCTGGGCCACAATTAGCAGCATATAAACAAACACACACGGCAGAACAGACTTGCCTTTGTGTGACAGGAATTGCAATCAGAGCTCACTTCCAGAGAATCACTTAAATCGCTGGCACTGTGAAGATTTATGCCTTTGATCTTTGAAATAGTTTGGCGATCATTTGCTCATATTCTCTTCCTGCTATAAAGATCATTGGATAGCTCAAGGAGTTCTATTTTTGCTTATTAACTGAGGCAAGTGCCTAAAAAATCAGTTTATTGTCTTTCACTGGGTGTTTAGTGTCTATAACATCTCATTAGCAGTAAGCTGTAAGCTTTCGGCTATCCATTCATTCTAGCAGACATTTTCCTCCTGCTCTGTGTCTCTGTAGCTTCTAGCTGACAAAGACAAATCATTCCAGCAGATCTATGTTGTTATTTTCCAGAGCCACCCTCTCTGGCTCACTAATTAAAAAGATAAGTTGGCTTTATAGATAACCTGGCGTAGATTAGCCCTGCTGGCATTTTACATGACAGATGACTAGTAAAAAATAGCCTCTCAGTGTTCTGGCCACCAGAGATAGAGCAAGCTGGGGTCAGAGGAAGTGCAGACTCTCTGACTGAGTTTTCATGAGCCGTAATTCACAACTATGTCCCTGACATACCACTGATATTTTAAGTAGTGGGAATAGAGGTGATGGCTGTGATGTTATATATCATTGCCTTAATATGTGTCTTTATATTACATTTCACTCATTTGGTGAACAGAAAGTCACAAGTGTTTACATATACGCATCCTAAACACCTGCTGCTGTCTTACATAAAACTAAAATGAGAACTCCATCAGTTTGATCAAAATATGTGTAATGTCATCTGTGGCTTTTCGAGTCTGAGATAATAACCTCCAAATGATGTTATCAGATGTACAGACTCAAACTTTCAACCTTTTTTAGGAAGTGTAATACAAAATTTCTGGAATACTTTTAAATTTATGTCTATGTCTAGTATCCAAAGGTATTCCAGATTCTTTATCTTTTGAGTAATGGCAAAATTAAACCTTCTGTGTACTCCCTGACAAGTAACAGCGCTAACAAGGGACAGACAAAATTAAGGACTAACTGGTAAACATAGTGAGGCATTTAAGCAGCTGAAGTTCCAGATATTTGTCTCAAAAGTTGGTTGAAACCAAAAACAAAGCTAAAAGCAAAATGGTAATGTATAAATGTTGTGTTTACATCTTGTTTTTGCTGCCTCCAAGTGGCCCAAATAATTTGTTTGTGGAGGTTTTAGTGTTATGAGTGATGTTTTTTCCTCTGATTTCACTGTGTAAAGTTATAGTTCATGTGATAAATGTGAATCAGAGAATCATCTCATTTTTTCACCAGTAACAATGAATGAAATAATAAAAGTCTCACTTGTTTATTTAGCATACACACATTACAAAGCAATTAATAAAGACTTGATATATGACGGAAAACTGAAAAGAAATCTTACTCCAACTCTACACTTCAAGCACAAAAAAACAATAATATCTGGTAGCTTCAATGGCTTAGTCATTGGCAGCATCCATTTATCATTGCTTCATGTGCATACTTGCAATATACTGAAGCAGTGTTTGATCACAATAGAATGTCTTCCTATGTTAAATTTAATAAGGTTATGGTTCCCTTCATACTACATACTAATACTTCTTACAGGCTCCCAGTGCACCCTTGCAGAGAAGAGAGCTCACTTCAAATCGATCCACAACAGTCAAGGTGAAACAATGTGGGAATCTTGATTTAGAGAATCTCTGTGCTGCTAACAGAGAGGCTGTGGCATTTTACACTGAAAATCTACTACAGCTACAGCCGATGTTCACTCAGGCAGTCTTAGTACAGTGTAGAGAGGACTTGGAGGTATTTTTAACTAAAATATTCATGGTGTGATGAGATATTGTGACGAACGTCATGTGGTGTTAATTGGCTTTAGTCCGCAGCACTGCCTTCCAGGGTTACTAGTTACAGATAGGGCTTCTCTTAAACTGGCTATCTCTGTCTTATCTTTACTCCGCGGCTTATCTCCATGAATGTGTTTCCTCTCACTTCCTGTCCACTGTTTCCTTTTTTTGCACTACATCTTGTCCTTTTTCTATCCTCCTGTCTATCTCCTTTCTCTTACTATTCCCGCCCACCGTCCTTCTTACGTGGTCTCTAACCCTTTGCCTCTGTGCTTTTCCCTCCCCTCACTGCAGTCGATATGGCATCCATAATGAAGGCCTGTGTTACATAAGAGGCGACAGAGCAGCATGTGCTTGGTCAGGAGATGTAAAGATATGGCACGGCAGTGCTAAAGGTGCCATTATGTACAAATCACGCAGTCACCTGTTATACAAGGTGGCATGTAGGACATCTATGTGTGTGTGGCTGCTTACAGGTCTGTAAAATGTCATTATGCATACAGAAAGCTCCATCTGACAGCCGGCCATGATGGATAAAGGCGCGCAGAGCAGGTGGGAGGGAGGAAAGAGGCAGCGGTCCATGAGACAACCGAGGGAGCACACATACATACGTGTACTAATGGACCTTATACCTTAATGCAGCCATGTGACTCAATGCATGCAAACGCCAAGGACACTCTGTCCTCTTTGGGTCCTGGCACTGCACACATTGGATTGAATTATCTCCTCAGTGGAGACATCACAAGCACACACACAAACACAAATACCATGTAAATATATTTACATTGCTCTCAGCATGAGGAAAATTGATTCAGGAGGATTTCACCAGTGTATTATTTTTCAAAATCCCTCATTGTTTATCACAGTCATTTCACACCTGTTTTATTTCAGTGAGGTATTAGTGGACAGCGGAAGCCGTAATGAGAGAACGGCCATGGAAAGCTCCTCTTAGATCTGCTGATTAATTATTTTCAACAGCAAATCTTTCCTGAGCCTTGCTGCCTGTTCAAAAGATCTCAGTTAGCACTCAGATCCAAGTAAATCATACGAACATGCAATAATATCTGCAAGATATGTTAATATTGAATTTTAGGCGAACACATGTACCGTAACAAAAACATGATAATATGTTACAATCTGTGTTTTCTAGTTGGTTGTAAAGTTCTTCTGCTCCCAGGTGGCCAGAAAATCAGTTTTTGCAACTTTAAAAAAATAAAAGATAAATTATCTTTTGCTTTTAATCCAAATCAGCTCGAGTTGTTTTATTTAATTAACACTGCATTCTAGGTAATATACATATCTGCCTTGTTTTTGTGCACTCTGTGTAATTGGAACGGTACTAGAAATGAGGCCAACCTATTGGCACATTTTATAAAAGTATCTTCATGAAAATCAGATTTAAGGACTACTGTGATGAGACCAGCTATTTGAGTGCGCTTTAAAGCACTTTTTCAGAATCTGTGTAAAGTCCAACTGATGTAACATCATCAAAGCTCTGATCTACTGGGTTCAATTTGACTTCCAGCTGAACGTCCCCCCTTCCCTCGTCTTGCTCTCTTTCATCTGCAGGTAAATATTTAGCATGTGAGTTTACGCTGGAGGATTACTCAAAGCTACATCCCTGTGCATTCGTTTTGGCTTTTCAGTTGACTTCAGTCATGTTTGTCACACAGTCAAAGGCAAAGCAAATGTAATCTGGTTAAGGGCATGACCGTGTTGCCAACTGTTGCTGCCATTGCCACCAGGCTGGCTCCAAGATTATGTCCAAAAGCATTTTATGTAATTCTTAAAGAGATGTGTGTCTTTTGTGGGTTTTTTCTGGTGTTGCAAAAAATCTAGATTCAGATGGTTTGTCTGCAAAAAATATTGCCCTTTTTATGACATGACCTTATTAAATTTTATTCAGATCCCTTTTTGTAGAAAATGTAGTGCATCACTGTGAACGAAGGCTTTAGCTTTTGCTTTGCATAAAAAGTGTGTCTGGAGAGGAAGTTTCTCTCTTACATGTGGACAGTCACTTGTAAGGTATTGTATCATGTACAGGAAACATTTAATTCACTGTATGCATTATCTCAATAGACTGTTTGTCTTGAGAGAAAGGTCAGCAGTGTTCAGATATGAAGGTCAGTATTGATTCAGCTGGTGTAAAGACTGTGGGGTTGATTTATGAAACATTTACACAAGTGCTGTTTGTGCTACTTATAAGTAAACGCAAGACAATAATCCTGTTATTTTGTCGGTGTTGGAGTGATGATTGCTGTGGACACTAACATGTTGCATCACCCTGAATTGTTAAGTGTAAGTGTTTTAGCCCGTAGCAACGAAACAGTGCAGCAGCCAAATCATTCATGGACAGACAGCTAAACTATGTCTGAACGGGATGGAGCCCGCTTGTATCTCTCATCCAGAGTTATTTTTACACCTCACACAATGACAAGAAACACAGCTCACAACAGAGTACAAAGAGATCAACATTTAAATAGTTCCCAACTCTCCTGTGGGTCCTCTGAGGTTATGGGTCTGTTTTTTTCCATGTAGAATACATTTGCTATTTAAAAATCATCTTTATCTCGTGCAAAATCTGACATTTTCATTTATCCCCCTCCCCTTGTTCCTCCTGGAAGTCCAAACCAGTTGCATTTGCTGTTCGCACAAATGTCAACTACAGCCCGTGTCACGATGATGATGTCCCCGTGCCAGGCATGGCCATCTCCTTTGAGGCTAAAGACTTCCTCCATGTCAAAGAGGTGAGTTGCAATTGAGATCATTTTCCAGACAGTAATGCTAAAGGAAATAAGGCTGATTATCAGAAGAAGGAGGTGCTCAAGATCTCTCGATATTCTGTGTAGAAATTCAACAACGACTGGTGGATAGGACGCCTGGTGAAGGAAGGCTGTGAAATCGGTTTCATCCCGAGTCCTGTGAAGATTGAAAATACCCGTATTCTCCAGGAACAAAGAGCCAAACAGGGCAAGTTCCACTCCAGGTAACGAAACTCATCTGCGCCAAAGTTTTCTGTGTATTTGGAAGATCGTCTGAAATTAAAGTAGACTTTGTAAGAGTTGATCTCAGAGTTGATGTCACTTTCTTTAATTTCAGTAAATTGGGAGCAAACTCATCCTCTAGTTTAGGTGAAGTGGTTCCTAACTCACGGAAATCTACTCCTCCTTCATCTGGTAAGTAGCTTGACAGGCATCTTCAAAACTCCAATTTTAAACTAAATAGATTCTACAGCCACATTTAAAACCACATTTAACCACTGAATTCAATTTGAAGGTAAGATGTGATACTGAATTTGTACCTCCAATGATGTTGATGTTTTCCTACCAGTTATATGTTTTAATGGCCATAGTTGTACTTTTACATGTTTCATTTGATGTCTGTGTGCAGAGGCATAGACAATGTGCTACTGTCAGTGTGAAATGTATCCCGTTACCTCCTGTGTTCGCCTCTGTGTGATGGTGCTCCTGTCTGTCTGTGTGCGTAGCCATTGACATAGATGCCACAGACTTAGACCCTGAGGACAATGAGCTTCCAGTCAACCTGCGCTCCCCTAAAGCCAGTCCAAACACTGTCATGTCACCCTTAGCAAAAGAGAAACGAATGCCCTTCTTTAAGAAGGTAAACCCTGGACTTCCCCACCATCTCTTCTTCTTCTGTCCGTCCGCACGGCTCAGACTAAATGCCTTTGGCTGCACGGCCTCACTCTGCGCCTGTCCTGTTTGTCAACACCATTGTCCTTGTCACTTGGCGTGCACCCATCTGTTAGCATGCATGCCTTTTCTTAACCTCTCTCTCTCTCCTCTTCCGTCTCACCACAGCTAAGCAGAAGCAGAAGTCGGTAAGTCGTAGCATGCGGTGCACCAGCTTGGCAGGGTCTGAGGATGACCTCTGTGGTCTTAACTTTACAAACCCTCTATAGTGTATGACTCCTCCGCAGAGACTCTGCTCTGTACTGAGCTCTCACCCCGCTCACTGCTCCTGCAGTCCTGTGTGTTGTTTGTCATTGTTTTAGTTTTCGTCAGTGAACTTGTGATCCTGATTGAGTGAGAGCTTGTTGTGAACAGCTATTTATTAACATAGACAAGATCTTAGTGTGTGTGTTTTTTAAATTTATTTTAAAATAATCAACATTTTGGGAAACATGCCCAGTGGCTTTTTTGCTAAAAGTCAGATGAGGAGATTAATACCACTCATTTCTTCCATCGGAAACGAGGTTACACTGCCAGCCTGGCTTCCCCTAAAGGTGACAAAAAATCCGCGTACAAGCACTAGTGATCACATATCTTGTTTGTTTAATCGGCACAAAAAACAAGAGTGGAGGAAATCACTGCTTTCAGCCAAGAAATAGTCCAGCACATAACCAGGCAACTTGTTTTTTTTTTTCGTGTTTTTGTACAGATTAAATAAACAAGATATGTCATGATGATTAGTGAGCTCAAGAGGGGCTGAGAGGCAGATTTAGTTACCTTTGGACAGAGCCGGGCTATCTGCTTCCTCATGTTTCCAGCCTGTGTGCTCAGCTTAACTAAGAATCTGTTGAGAGGATCTTCATATTTAACAGAAAGACATGTAAATGGTATCAGTATTTAAATCTAACTTCCACTTAGAAGGTAAAAGAGTGTATTTCCCAAAATATGATCTATTCCTTTAACTTCTTTAGTTGTCTCTATGTAATAAAACACATTTATAATTAATAACATCCAGTAGGTGTAATGATTAGCATTTGATGTATTATGCAAAGAATAGGATTATAAACTCTAAATGCAAATCTTTATCAGCGACAGCATCAGTTCATACTGTTTGCTAGAGATTCAGCATATAAAGATCGACATCACAACATTCAAGTAAATATTTCCTTTTATCAAAACACATTTGCAACACAGGTACAGAAAATCATGACAAAATCAGTCAGTTCAATTTGGACAATTGCATTTTATGAAATGCCTATACATTATAAGAATAACGTCACTTTGGCTACTAAAAGTTTCCCATGACTATGCTGACGTTAAACCAAGTAGTGCAGAGCTGAACTTAGGCTACCAGAAGTATTTCTGCGGACCAAAGCATCCATTAATACCCTCGTGTTATTCAGCAGTAGTGTGCATCAGTTCCCACAACGTCCCGGGGGAAGTCCAATGACGACAGCAAATGTTAAAAAGAAAATGTTTGCAAGTGGAGAGAAGAGGAAGAGGGGGCGATGGACTGCAAGATGAAATCTACTGAAACACTTATCATAAAGATAACAAACTGTGAGCCCAGCTGAAGCTGCATACTGTGTGATGGATATGATAATCAACAGTCCTTTTAAGTTATCGGCCCTCTCTGCTTCCCTGCGGTCTGCTCTCCAACAGAGCTTAAACTTGGGTCAAACTGTTACTGCTTTAAGATAAAAAAAGGAGAAGGAGAAAGAAGAGCCGGCACGTCCACGAATCCTTCAGACAGGCTGCTCTCAGACACCTGGGATTTACAGCAGCATCAGGTTCACTGCCTTGCTGTCAGATGTAGACAAGTGTATGTTCCTAAGAGAGTGTACAAACAGTGTAAAAACAATTAAAAGTGGAGGCTTTTGTCCTAAATAATAGACACGACTGTGTAATTAAATTTGGCTTCAGCTGGAGCAAAGTGAACCACCAGAAAAATGTCATCACAATAAAAGAAAATTATACTTATTATCACCACATAAGACAAAGAAAAATATCAATGATAGGTAGTATTGTTGCAGTTTATTATCCTGTAAAGAGACACGGCAGTTTATTTTTTACATCTTTAGTACACATTCTGATCCCTCAGACTTACTAATGGACACACTGATACACATATACACACAGATACTAATGGTCCTCAAACTCAATTTTAAATCTTTAATATCTCTACTACATTGATAAGGATCACATAGAAAGGATTTCCATGGCACTAAAAATGGAGCCATTAATTTTACAATTTTACATTGACACTGGCTGAAAAAACCAATATGATATGTATAACAATGTCACATCATGGCCAATACCTGATCTGCCAAATAAGGTCAGTATTGGCACCTGTACTGATCAGGCTAATTGGATTCGTATAGGCTTAATTCTGTCAATCAGTTTCTGTAATTTTCAAACATCTTGACAAAATCATCTGGGTGTTTTGATCTAAAACCAAAGCTGTTACACAAACTGAGCTCCCACTTTGAGTGAGCAAGTTTTACTACCTGCATCCTGATTTCTGCCCGTTTTTTCAGTTTTAGCTTCTTTCAATCTACTGCGGTCTTTTTTCCCCGTCTGACTAACCTTTCCTGTAACATACTTTCCCTTTTAATTCAATGATATCTGAACCATGAAATGAGGGGATTTATCTTGAGATTGTAATCTATCATGAAATATTGTAGTTTCCCGTAACCTGCTTTGAAATACCGCCAAACCAAGTCTACTGTCAGATTTATTATAAATCAAAGCTAGCTTGTTGGGCCAGCTGAGACAAACCCCCGTTTCATGGTTCACAATGTTCTAGTGCTTTTAAATTGTCTAGTTCATTGTTGCTCCGACCCCTCAAGTGATTTGTGATGGTGAGTGTTTACTTTGTCCCCATAAATGTGTGCAACTGTTTTTCTTCTTCTTCTCCTCTCTAAAGACGGAGCACATTCCTCCGTACGACGTTGTGCCTTCCATGCGTCCCGTGGTTCTGGTTGGACCGTCACTGAAGGGCTACGAGGTACAACAAGACTTGGACATTTAAAACCGAACGCTTATCAGCAAATATATGTCTCCTACTAACTGTGTTTTCTTCATATCTCCCATGATTTTTTCTCTCCACAGGTGACAGACATGATGCAAAAAGCACTGTTTGACTTTTTGAAACACAGATTCGAGGGAAGGTAAGTTCCTTGTGACCTTTTTAAAAAACGCCCTCATCCTGCTTCCTCCCTCATTCTTCCTCTCTCCAACTCTATAGGCTGGTATTTATCTGTCCCCCGAGGTTAGCCGAGGGAGTGTGTAACAAGTTTGTTTGGCCTGGGGATGTGTGCTGCTGCTTTAAATAGGCCCTCTCCATGTCCTTAATAGGCTATAATAGGCCCTAGAGCGGAGCAGGATTCTACTTACTCAATGTTGAGTCCATCCACCCATCTGAAGCAGAAAGGCCATGAAGTTACACAACACTGAGATCCACTCAGACCACCAGCAGCTGCAGTGAATGCTGTTACTGTTCTTCAAATGTTCTTCATTCTATTCATACTCAGATGGCAAATTTGGTCAGAGTGCACTTTTATTTTGAAATTGCACGCAATTTCACTGCACTTATATGAAGTGTAGGGAAGCCTCTTAGCTTGCACAGTGGCTCAGATTGATAAACAAAAGTCTGATGTAATTTATCTATCAGCATTCTTACTGGTGTTATTGCTTTCTAAATTGTGTTTTATAGTTTTGCACCGTTTCCGCACTTCCGTAATAGACTGTAGGTCACTATGTTTCCTCTTTTGATAAATGTAAGTCAATAATATAGCTAAATTTGATGCTGCAGGTTTATATTATGTTTGTTCATGATTAAGAATTCCTGCATGAATTACAGTCGATTTATTATGTAGGCAGTTTTATAATCATTATTTCAGAACTTTACGAGTTCAAACTCATTATAAGGGTAAAAGCCATGTAATCTGATTCAACTAGAAAAACATTTTAGTTGGGTTTCTCACTAAGCTACACGTTCTAATTTAAAACTATATCAATATTTTTCATCAGACCTCTGGGAAAAGGAGTCATTTATATCAGGAAATGAGTTCATGTATTGGTTCACCCTCGAATGTCTGGGTCATGGTCCGGGTCAAATTATTTTATTGTTGTCAAATTATCAACAATTCATTGAAGCCAACTCAGTTATACATGTTCAAAAAACAGGGATCCTTTGTTGTTGTGTTTACATGATTTTTAGCAAATCAACACAATATTGCATAGTGTTGTTTTTTCTGAGGCTCTGCTTTCTATTGTTTTCTCTTTTTTCCAACTGTTTGTTTTTCCTTCATTTCTTCTCTCTCTCTCAATTTACAGTCAGAATGAGTGTTTGTGTTCCTATCTCACATAAAATCAAGTAACAAAGTACTCTCCTTATCCCTTGTTTCAGAATATCAATCACACGTGTCACGGCAGACATCTCTCTTGCCAAACGCTCAGTCCTGAACAATCCCAGCAAGCACGCCATCATCGAACGCTCCAACACACGCTCAAACTTGGGTACGTTTGTGCTAGAAATTACTGCAATGCCTGGGAACATCTGGTGTTTTGATTCATAATGTTTTCAAGGAGACCAACTTATGTGGAAAAGGAAGGAAACGATTAAAGAAATTTTGACAATGGCAATGATAACTCCCGATTGCCCGGAGTGACCTTGGCCAGTTTTCATTTGTTAGGAATGAAAGATAGAGCATAAATGCATGAGAAGTTCAAGAAAAACAGAACAAGAACAGCTCTGATTGGTCTAGCTTTGATTGGGGTTTAGATGTGATTAGAAAGAAACAGATTCCCGAGTCAAACTGAGGTGACAAGGCTAAAGATTGTTCTGTATCAACACAAGCATCAGTCTGCAGCTTCCACAGAGTGAGAAGTTCTAGGAAAAGTGAATGCTGGAAGCAAAAAGGGCATTATGTTTAAATTTTTTATGATCCCACAGAGGCGCCGCACTACAGTTTGATCATACTAGTCTGTTTCAGTGTGGTGCTGCTGTCCCAGAAAAAAAAACTTAAAGGAGATAAAAATATCCATCTTTACAAGCCATTTTGTGCTCTATGGAGCCTGAAATCTTAATTTTCAGAAAGAGAGCAACATTTGTGGATTTTTTTTTCTTATGCAGATCAACATTTTCATCCTTCCTTTTTTTTTTTTTTTAAACCAAAAATGACATTTGCTTTATGTAAGTCAAACCTTCTTCGCCTCAAGATACAGTAAATTAATTCAGGAAAAATGCTGCATTGGAAACTAGTGAAATTATCTCAGCCCTCTGGCATATTTTAGCCGGAAAAATGAGAATTTGGGACTCGGTCGAAGCCTAAATGAGCTTTTAGGCTGGAATGTGTTATCAGTTTCCTTCAGACTTTGTCGTGACTGGGAGTCATGAAGGTCGGCAGTGACTCGTCTCAGATTGGGAATTTTGCCCTGCTGTGATATTTGTAGGATAGTTTTTTCAGTCACATCGTCATCTGTTGGAGTGGGGGTTGTGTGATGTAACAGTCTGTATTTGTTAGAGATACAGTAACAGAACTTGGCTTGCTGCTTCTCTAAGAGCTTTGAGTCCTTAAACCTGCTCCCAAGTGACAACATTGTTTGGATATTAACGCTCTTTTAATATCAACCTTCTCCTTTAACTCTGTGCAAGAAATATTGTCAAATTATTTCTTTAAATTAAGAAGTAATTGCTACATATTAGGATTGATTCACTCTGAGGCTCAATAAGAATAAAGGCTTGGAGATAAAAAGTAGACCCTCTGCATTGACTCTTTCTGTCTTCTTTAGCTGAAGTCCAGAGTGAGATTGAGCGGATTTTCGAACTGGCCCGGACGTTACAGCTGGTGGTTTTGGACGCCGACACCATCAACCACCCGTCACAGCTGGGGAAGACTTCCCTTGCCCCCATCATAGTCTACGTCAAGATAACCTCTCCTAAGGTGAGTAAAATGCACATGTTTTTTAAAGTGACAAAGCCAGCCAACGTGAGATCAAATGAAAAGGAATAAAAATAAGGACATGATGATGTTCCTTCTGCTTTATAAACGTATTAGTCACTGCTGTGTTTTCTGGCTTGTCAGTTTGTCTTGTCATGTCTCGTATTGTTCGCACCGCTCATATTGTTTTTTTCTGCAACTGATCTGCTCAGCTGTGATTTTAAATACGTCATGTGTTTGTAAGCACTCGTTTGAAAGCGAGCTAACGCGTGAAGGGACTGATTCATCACTCTGACCATAGGCAGGAGTTAAAAAAAGATGATGATTCAGTGATCAATAAAAAAGACAAAGGCTTTGGTTAAGACTGAATATGACAGAAAAGCATAGATAAGAGGGCTTGAGTTAGAAGCTTTAAATCGAAGTGGCATCAGTGTGAATCACACTCACTGTGGGATAAAATTAAACACTTTCACCACCTGTCCTCTCAATTACAGCCTGCTGCCAAATCAAATACAGATAAACTTAAAGGAATATTGCACTTGAGGCGACATTAACAACTACTGGCATAACACACCCAAATGTTTGACTGAACTCACAGCAGTCTGGTGACATTGAGGGTTTGCATCTGCCAGGTTTTGACAAGATGAATGTGTAGATTTAAAAAAAGATGACATCTCTGGTTCTGATGCATCAGTTTTCACCCCTTTATTTTTAAATTGTCCAACATGAGTGTGCCAGTGTCATAGGACTGCAGTAATCAGCTGGTGAAGTACTCTATCGATACTGGTGCATCAATGCATAAGCAGCATTTGAATGTTGCTGCTGTTTTAACTAGTTTAGATACAGTTAGCTAGTTTAGTAGAGTTAGGAAAGTGTTACAAGATAAGATTTTTGTTGTTTCTTTGGCCTCAGGCAGTTATTTAAAGGAAACAACTAAGAAATTTAGAGAGGAAATTTGTCTATGTAAGAACTTTTAGCAGTTCATAAACATCCTTAATGTCACAAGGGGCCCAAATAGGCAATGTTTCTCATTAGGAGTCGCAAGCCAGAAGGATTTAAATCCACTGGTTTAGTTGTTAATAATGTTTTGTGCTCTATGGCTTATCATCTGGTTTTGTTTTGTTTTGTTTTTGTTTCTTTATGTTAAATTGTGGTCTTAAAGAAACAGGTAACTAGAGGTATATAATGCATGAATTTGAGTTACAAAAAATTACAAAAAATTCCATCGGACTTAAGTGGCATAGAAATATAAAGAAGCTTGAGCTAAAAATACTGAATTTTAATTCAAGTATCTTTAAGGTCTTTGCTCATTTAGACTACAACCAAAATTGTTGCTTAAAAAGTTACATTGTGCACCTTTAAGTACAGTACGTAAGAGAATGTAATGAGTTACTTTTCAGCGCCATGTTTCACGGCTTTTATAACTAAACTTCAAAAATGTTTTTTCTGTCTTTCTTTCATGATTTGTTGGTTCAGTATAAATTTTCATAGACGTGACTGTTGCTCGCTCAATTTTAAAATTTAGTTAATTCAAATAAATCAATTTTGACCTTTTTGCCTTCTGTCCTATTTTTGGCTTCAGGTGCTGCAGAGGCTCATCAAGTCCAGGGGCAAGTCTCAGGCCAAACACCTCAACGTCCAGATGGTGGCGGCGGACAAGCTGGCTCAGTGCCCTCCTGTAAGTCTCCACTGTGGACCCCAATTATCGCAGACTTGAGTCGAGTGTTTAAAATAACCTAGAGTTTGTCCTTTTATAGATGTTTTGGCTCTAGGGTTTTAGTTTCATGCATATCTGAAGTCAGATTTTTTTTTGAAAGCTTAAAAATTCGTGCCAGTTCTATTTCTGCTCTTCTGTAATCTGCTTAGTTATTATTTTAGAAAATGAAGCAAACACCCCAGGCTTGTGAAAGTGCAGGCTTAATTTAATTCAAACAGCAGTTCATATCTTTTGGGAATTACTGTTCAAGATTTCCTCAGAATTAATACGAACATAGTTCTGACATCTTTTATAAATTAAGATCGGTATGATTTCTTTAAAGATAATTTTAATTTTACATCTCTGCTGATTTCTCGGAACAATCCTAGAAATAGAGACTTTTATTGTGAAATCACACTGTAGCACCGTGTTGTTTTCTTGACCTCGACACGTCTCTTCTCCGTTTTCTCTAACTCTGCCTGCACCCTCCATCCTCAGGAGATGTTTGACATCATCCTTGACGAGAACCAGCTGGAGGACGCATGTGAGCATATGGCCGATTACCTGGAGGCCTACTGGAAAAGCACTCATCCCACCAGCTGCAGCCCCCCCAACCCACTGCTGACGAAGCTGCCCACGGCCATGCTGCCCTCCAGTCAAGCCCCGATCTCTGGCATGCAGGTACCGAGTGCTTAACAAAACTGTGTAGATTAACCTGATGGGATGTAATAGAGGCTGTGCTAGAGAGCTAGGAAGTGAGAGAAGAAGAAAACCTGCAGAAAATAAGGTTAAGGGTCCATCCCCATGCCTGAAATTACTGTATTTGCAATGAGTTGAGTGCCTACATGTATTCCTAGTGTATTTAAGTATTTGTCAGACACACTTGATTAATGAAACAACCTGCTCACGTTCATTGCATAACTGTCTGAATGTTAAGTAAAAAGGCCATTTCTAAATTATTGATAAAAGGATTTAATACTTAATTTTCAATTACAACAAAGAATTCCCATATAAGTCTTATCTCCCCCAATAGCCACATATTTCATCCTTTTTTCTGTCTTAACTGTGTGATGTAAGGACATGAATAATTAAAGTCAGATTTAATTCAGTGTATCATAAACTCCTAGTTTCTGTCTGCTGATTATTATTCATCCAAAAACAGGCGTAAGGGCAAATCATTGCCAACTACAGCTGGACTTGAGCAGTGAATTGTGTGATGCATGTTGCTCTGAATACCTCCAAAACATAATAGGGAGAAGTTTTAAACAAATACTCATTAAGTTAAATAGGGTTAGCAATTTAGAGATATGGCACACACTTGCCTTGGACTTGCCAGAAAGGTAGACAGGAAATGTGGGGACATCATTATAACCAAGAACCCTTGACTTAAAATGCAATTAATTTCTTACCATTAAATGTCTTTTTTAAAGTGTGACATGCAGGATAATTTTTTTTCTATACTGAAACTTGGTCTTTTCAGCTGATATCTCACATCCGAGTGTGTAAATGCTGTGTAATGCCTTAACCTCTAACCTCTCTCCATCCACTGCCATCACAATGGGAAATGTAAGACTGAAACTGAGGAGACTCCTGATATTGATGAGGAGCAGAGTGAACTTGACGTGTGATAGCTAGTGTGGTGAGTGTTGAGAGATCCTCAGGGAAGGTTTGAGGCCTCAGGTGGCAGAAATCCCTCCAGGATTCATCAACCTTCAGTGGTTGATGGATGTTCAGGCAGTGTGTGCGTTCGCGTGTGAGTGCATTTATACAGAAAACACCAGAGGCAACAAGTTTATATTAATCTGCATGAGTTTGTGTGTGTTTGCAGTGCATTTTCTTGCTTTCTGTCAGCCTACTGACTGACATCTGTTACTGACCTCAGGGCAGCAGTGCAGAGCAGAGAGGAGACAAAGCACTGGTGGAGAGAAAAGGCTCCAGAGAGGATCACCAGCACCACCACCACCATCACCACCACCACCACCAGAGCCAAGACCAGGCTGATGCCGACGCAGAGGCTGAGGGGGAGGGCAATGAGGAGGAGAGGCCTCTGAGGACAGAGTCCTCCAGGAGATCCCAGCACATCCACCACCGTTCGTCTTCCACCAGGACTGAGCACCACAACCACCATCACCACCACCACCACCACAGCAGTCGAGCCCGGGGCCTCTCCCGGCAGGAAACTTTGGACTCTGAGACCCCCGAGAGCAGAGAGAGCCGAGAAAGTCGAGAAAGCAAGGACTCAGCTTACATAGAGCCACGCACTCAGCTCCTCCATCAGGAGGAGGAGGAGGAGGAGGAGGAGGAGGAAGAGGAGGAGGAGGAAGAAGATGAGGATCTAGGGGAAGGGCACCCCCAGCAACAACAGCGTTACGAGCCACTGCCCCACAGGGACCACAACCACCATCACCACCACCACCATCACCGCGGTGGGGCGGACGAGGCCGGCCACAGCACGGGACACCACCGCTCAAAGGAGCGCGAACAGGACCATAACGAACGAAACAAGCAGCGCTCTCACCACCACCGGCCGGCACGCGACCACCACCATCACTACTACGACCGGGACAGAGACAGGGACCGAGAGGGGGAGGTGGCTCCCAAAAAGAGGGGTGACGCAGGGGAATGGGCCAGAGACTCCTACATCCACCAGTGACAGACCAAAACCCTCCTGAAGCTCATTTGGATTCTCCTCTTAAGGACCATTTTGTTCTCCCATCGTGCTGCTATACCTTGAAACCACAGCATCCTATTTATGTACACTTCCTTTGTAAATGCTGATGCATCTTTTTCAATGGCAGGATTTTGATTACATAGATACAAATATAAATATATATAAATATATGTACGTATGTGTGTATCTATGCATAGACGTTGTTTATGTGTGGATATGCATGAATATTCTTAAATATGCATATTTTAAACCTGTATTTGATAAAGCATGACACAAAAGCAGAATTTTCTTCTGTACTGAGCTGTGCTTTCTGTGATTAGCATTTTTATTTTTATTTTATTATAACTTTTTTTTTTTTTTTGCTTGCTACCACTTGAATAATTTGTTCCTTCAGACTACTGCTAGGGTTGACTGCAACAGTTGACTAACCAAGTTAGTTTGATGCTGTATTTGCAGAGGTCTTTTTATTTTTAAAGAATAGTTTAAGAATTTAAGCATTAACACTTATTTGCGTTCTTACTAAGAGTTGCACGTAGCTTAGTTGCCAGTTTATTTAATACAACTGTCCTGAATCAACGCCTCCTTGTTCCGACAATAATTGGAAATTATAATCTTGATTATATTGGAGGACTGTTGTATTAGATTGCAACTGAGTCTGGATTAGAAGGCTGAAACCATTCCTATTTGTAAGGTAGATATGAAGCCACAGCTAGCTTAGCTTAAAATGAAAAACAGTCTTTCTGAAGGTTAAAATAATTCACCTACCAGCACCTTTGAAGCTCACTAATTAACACACTAATTAACATTTAATATATTATTTCTTTAGTCTAAAAAAAAACAAAAAAAACACAAGACAAGGTGGGGCTTAAGTTAAAGTAACTTAAGCTAACTAGCAGCTAATGCTAGCTGTAGCTTCATATTGAACAGACAGATACAAAAGTGGTCTTGATCTTCACCTCAAACTCTTGGCAAGAAAGCTAGTGAGCGTTTTTTCCCAGAAAATCAGAATAATCCCTGAATTTTATGTTCATCACTTTATGCATAGTTCCTTTTTTTAATTTTGCGCCCATGGATTTAGACATTTGGTTTGAAGCCTCCTTCGAGTCTTGCCCACCAAGACAAAAGGACTTCCACAGCAGCTTCCTCTCTTACATGCAGTGCTGTCCTCTTTGTATGGGTCCAGGAACATTTTATAACATCGATAACACCCTTTAATCTGCACTTTTACTGATTCACATTGGATTCAAGTGAAAGCAATTTGATATGACAGTTCAACTTACAGAAACTCCATCCAGGTTCATGTTTTATGAAGTCTGACCCCTTTTTCAAATGAATGTTGTTTAATTCCCACTTAAACACACACTGCTTAGTATAAATAATGTTTATTTCAGGACACTGAGTTCCTCAGTGAAAAATTAAAACATGCAAAACTAACTCAAACAATTCAAAATGTTTACTAGACAAATATACTGTCTTTTGCCACTTGTTCACCGTTCTGACTGGGACGTATTTCATGCAGAGTGATGCTGTTTGATGGTTTAAGATCCTCCAACAATGACGTGCACACGTTGGATTAACTCATATTTGCACAAATGTATTGATTCATGATTCTGAAAATCTGAATTGAGCCCCTCTGTTTACAAAACCACCAACTCTGTCCCTTCACTTTTTGTTTTTGCCTGACAATTGTAATTATTAAAAAAAAAAACTACTCATTTTCTATGCTACATTGGTAGCATTACAGATTTTCTAACAGTGTACATGTGTATGTACATAATGCATAAATATAAAGAATAAAGTTGGCAACAAAGGACTGACGAGGAGGGAGAAGATTTTGATGTGTGCTTTGTCAAAAGACCTAGACAGAGGAGGGAAGCAGCGTCTATAAATAGACATCTGAAAACTTGAGGTAGTCTCACCGGCCTGCCTTCTTAGTCGTCATGACAACATCAACATGAATGACAATACTGGCGATGCATCTTAAACAAGGAGCTTGTTTTCCACACACACACACACACACGCGCGCGTGTCTGAAATAGAAAAACAAGCGCTTCCCGGAGATGCAGCCGATTTGATCTTAGAATTTTAACATTGTGATCGTTACACAGAAATTAAAAAAAAAACCTCAGTGTGTGAGTGAAGAGAGCTGCCATTTTAATCAGCGGTGCACCCCCTGCATACAGTGAAATGCACAGATGCAGGGAGGGGATGTGCACTCAGCTGGTGCTTCCAGACAGATGTGTGGATGGACTGGTAAGAGTCTCTGGAAGAGGGATTGAGCTGAGGTCGTTGTAAAGGTCCGCAAAATGCTGCACGACAGGAGAACGGGCCAGATGTTTGTCTGCTGTGTGCACAGGTTTATTAATTACATTCTGTGCAGATTTATTTGATGCCTTTTATTCAGTTTGCATTGAACAAATTACTGCCGAGTGTTGTAATTTGTATTTAGATCATTTCTTTTCAGTCTAATCAGATAATGTGAACCTGCTTAATATATGTTGAACATGAGGAGAGAAATATTTTCAAGCAACTGTAATAATGAACAAATTAATGTAATTTCCTCTTTAAACAGAACTACAAACATTATTTCTCTCTTAAAAGGCAGCAGAAGCAATAATTAGAGGTCCCAGTTGTCTTCACCACTACTAAAAGACACTAAATTGTTAATACCTCCCATGACCTCTTTCTGCACGCTACTTCCTGATCTGAGCCGTGAGAGCCAGCCAATCCACTGTCACCATGGCAGCTGTGTCGTCACTGTTGTTATGGCAACGCTAGCACTGCTGCATTTGCCAATACTCATTCAGCCTCCATCCCCACGTGCCCCCACCTCTCCCTCCCTCCCTCCCTCTCTCCCTCCCTCCTCCTCCTCCCTCTCTTTTTCTTGCCCTCAGTGTTTATAAAGCTTATCCCTATATGGCCCGCAGTTTCAGAGAGCAGCTGTTAAGAGGCAGATGCTGTAAACAGCACAGTGAGCGTCTTTGTCAACACTGCCCCGTCAAAGCACACAAAGTGTCGTAATATAAACACTATTGTTCCCGTCTGCAGTCTCTCCTGTGGGGGCTGACGGCGCTGTAAGAGAAAACATGCCCTCCGGTCAGTTTTTCAGGAACTTGGCAATAAAAAAGCCGATCGTATCCCCGTCGGCTCTGCAGGGGAGGGGTGCTGCCGTCCCCATCTGGTCCCAGCTCAGCTCAGGTCTGAACCTCTGGAGGAGGCGCAGCTGCTCAGGTGACAGGCCGGCTCCCAGCATGCCTCCTGCGCCGATGTGAGGCTCCTGAGGAAAACACAGGTGTGAGTAGGTGAGGTTTTCCCAACATCACTCGTAATATTTTTAGTTTGTCCTTGTGGTTGGAGTGTTTTTTCTTTTACCTGAGGTCGAAGTGTGAGGCAGGGAAAGGTATCGAGGGCCCAGGCTACCTGCTCCTCATTCTCGGCCAGAGTCACCGTGCAGGTGCTGTAAACTAAAACGCCGCCCTTCCTCAACAACCGCACCGCCTGCAATCACACGTAAGATGTTTGGATTTTTAGTTCAGAAAATATAAAAGAGCTTCATTAAAGGAGCTTTAATCACATTTTTAAATAATGACAATGTTAACAGTGTAAAATAGTTTAATGTTTACGGAGCTCTGTGGCAAGTTTCAGCAGATTGTTTTTCGTTTCAGGGGACACAAATACACTGTTTTTGTTTACTCTCATTGCTCTTATACTGTGTTTTTCCACCAAAATAGCTGTGGTGCTTGAACTGGCTCTGTCCAGGATTCTTGTAACCTTTGTGCTATCTGGCAAACCAACCCGTTTCCACCACTTTAAAGCAAAAACATCGTAACTGAGGACACTTCATCAACAGAAGGTGAAGCACAATATACAAAGACCTGTAAAATTTGATATACTTAATCTGGTTCTCAAGAAAATTTTTATATTTTTTGGTTTCAGTTTGGAGCAAACTCTTACTTCCAGATCTGTTTTCTTTGGTCTAAATGCTCCGAACAGTCCAAAATTATGTGTGCAAATCTGTCAAATGATGGTAGAAAAGCCCTGATAGCATCATCTGGATAAAGCTCTACAAATCCAGTGGCTGAGGAGACCAAACAGAGCTAAAAGAGAGTGACTGTCTAACCTACATTACTTGGATGATCATAAAGACGACTTTAAATGAACTATCATGTCGCTCTGCTGCTGCTGGGTGTGTAAATTAGCAACTTTTTTGCTAACAACTCACCATATCAACCTAAAAGGTCACTATAAATAAGTTTTGTATTCACATTTTATTTCTGCTGCCCCCAAGTGCCTAAAACAATTAGTTACTGCAGATTTAAATATCACATAATTTCAAATATGACAGAATGTGCTGCGTGCATACAAGCCCCGCCCCATGTCTTCCTCCTTCAGCCTGCTGCGGTGCTAAATAACCTTGAGGAAATGCTGATGGAGCACACATGTCACTGGGATCAATGCTGTTCTTTACATTGAACTCTAATCTCACTCTGGTACCCGTACTTAAGCAAATAATGCACGCTAAAACAGATTTTTTCATATTTCTTTTAGTCTTAAACTAAAGTTACGCACATTAAAATAAAAAGAAAGAAAGAAGTGGCGCCAATGTAAAAAGAGAAGCAGAAATATTTTCTAAAGTAAAATAACCACAAATACATGATGTTCGTTTCCAAAAAGGTTACAGACACATTTCTTCAGAGCTAAAAACTTTGTCTGACACCAATTTTTAAAATCCCAATAAGTTTAAAAGCACAGCAAACATTCAAATGTATAAATTAAAGTGATCAGCGTCAGTGTATTTGGTTTTAAAAAGTCCCTTAATGAGAATGAAGCCTGAGAAAAAATATTAGAAGGAAAAATTCCATTAATATCATTTTCAGGTGTAATTTCTTTTTAAGATGAGATGTGGCGTATCACTCATCAGTATAATAACCACCCAATGCTGCCATCTACTGGTCAAAATGGCTTACTATCCATGTGCTGTCTGTCTGAGTGGGATCAAACCTACAGTGTGGAATAATTTGCGCTGCAGTGGCTGGTAGGAGCAGATCTCCTTCAGGCTCCAGGTGCTGCCCATGTTGGGTCTCTGTCCGAGTCCACTGCAGGGAGCGTCCAGCAGAACCCGGTCGAAACTTTCAGGAGGGAAAGGAGGTCCTGAAATATGTACAGAGACATGAGTGCTGTCATTTTTCATTAAAATATAACAACAGGAGACCTATTTGTGTGTCTTTGTACCTTCAGTTTCCTGCGTCGGGTCACTGCTCACAGCCTGGATGCTGTTAAAGCAGTAAGCTTTGATGGATCGTAGGTGCAACATTTGGGCGTTTTGACGAATCCGATCGATCTTATTTCTGATCCTGTCCAAAGCCACAACCTCTCCCTGTGGGAAGAGACAGAAATAAATTTACAAGGCACAATAAGCATCAGCTGTACAGTCATCAGATCCTTTACTTTAACACACGTATTTATTTCCTGATGCTGAAAGTCTCTCGATCAAAATAACAAAAACAAAAGTCATAGTTTGATGACATAAAGCAGCGTGGGATCATCGGATTTGTTTATTTAATTGTTAAACAGCCACCATTGCAGAAGAAAACCCATCTGAATGACTCAGTCAGAAATGTTTACAGAAGAGTTAATTTATTAAGGTTTTAAACATGTTAGTTTTAATTACGTTTGCTGACTTTCTTCACTCTCACTCTCTAACTGGTTTTATACCAGAAATTATCAACAGGAGACAAAATAAAATGCACTGTTGTCTTTAATTAAATTAGAGATTTCTCTCTAAATTTGAATGTTGTGGAAAAGATTTTGGATAACATAGGCAAACAACTCACAAAGTTTATTTAAAAAGTGCCATAAAACAATATATAACACATGAACTAAGCACCCTGGAGCAGCTAACATCTGGAGCTGACTGTCCATGATCTCTGCTCAGCTCGTACCTGATCCCCCATGAGCGCAGCGATGTGGCAGGTCTTCCCTCCGGGCGCAGCGCACATATCCAAGACACGTTCTCCAGGTCGAGGCCCGAGCACGTGACCCACAACTACAGAGGGAAGGTTCTGCAGAACATGAATTCACTTCAGTTTTCACCAACAAGGAATGTGAAGAGGCAGAACGGTGTTTAAAAACTGAACGGGTGAATCACTCTCCTCCACAGAACCAATTTATACACCATCCAATACATCATCCTGACATTAATAGATAGTAAAAGTACAAATAAATACCTGAAGGAAAAGCAGGCTGGGTAGAACACCATCGAAGGAAGGACTCTGGTAAAGTGGCTCCACCATCCGAACACCTATTCCTCTTAAATACCAGACAGTCAGTGAGTGAAATTGTAAAAAAAAAGTCAGTCACCATTAGTGTTTGACCCTTAGGAAAACAATTAGTGTGTGTTTAATACTGTGTGCAGCCTCTGGAAAAAAAGTCTTTTGAGTTTGGTAACTTGACAAAATAGTGAGCATTGACCTTATTCAGGAAGTCATCCCACCTTTTTATTGATGGCCTACGCCCAAACACCAGGAGCAGCTGTTTTTTCTTACATCCAAGGATCATCTTGTAGGTTTTTTTCATTTGTACTAACATTTTCTTTTTCACACAGAGGCTAATAACTACTTAACACCAGGACATCATTCAGACCACACTGATCTGATATTCAGTTTTTGCAGAGTTTTATATTTCTTAAAACAACAAAGTCTGCTCACTTGGCAGGTTCATCTGTGCAGAAGATGCTGGAGCGGTCCATCTGAGCGACCCCGTTTCCCACAAACACTCGCTTTCCCTGGAAGCTCGTGGCTCCACGGGTGCACTTTCCCTCCAAGTCAGAAAAGACGGACACCGTATCTCCAGCCTTCATATCTATGAGCAGAGAAACACATCACAGCTGGATTTCATGATTTAAAACACTTCTAAGAGTAAAATCATGTGTGTTTTGGTTTGTTTTAATTGCATCTCCTTGAGTCTTACACTTGGGGCAGGCAATGATCCCCGGGGCGAAGACGTGAGCGCCTCTGAGCACAGCGCTGCCACACTGAGCACCGACCACCACCTCCGAGCTGAGCTGCTTCACAGGTCTGAGGAAACGAGAAGGACAAGTGTCTCTGAACTGTGACACAGTTTGAATACTGGTGATAACAGCACACATAATTATTTGCAGCTATTTTCAAGCTTTTTATCAGTTTCTTTGATTGTTGGCGGGTGTTTCTGAGTATACTCACTCATTATAAAATACAGGAAAGGAAATAAAAGTAAAAGTTTTGTGCAATAACACCACCAAACCTGACTCAAACACTCCAAAACAGAGCAGGAGACGTTAACTGTGCTGCCTCTTTTGGGAGCAAAACACACTTGAATAAACACTTAAGAAAGTCTACACTGCTGTGAGTTGGCAAACACAAAATGTTCATGTTTTTTCTGTCATCAATCCATGAAATTCCATGTGGGTTTGGCCCACATTGCATGTAAAAAGCACTCCACCCAGTGGTCGCACTGATACTGCAATTTATGGCTAAGTGCTTCCTCCGTGGAGCAGATTCAGATCGGGCTGACGTTGTTCCAGCATTCCTCACATACCTCGGGCCCTCGACAGGAAGGAGCAGCACATCTGGAATTCGCGGGTGAGTAAGGATCTGAACGGAGATCTCCTCTGCTGACGAACTGCACATCTGCTGCTTTAACAACAACAACAACAACACACTGACCGGTCAGGACTGTGCGGCACCAATGCATGGCGTCAAAATCTCCAAATATATTGAGGTAAAGATTCACCTTTTTCAGCTCTTCTCTTAACTTGTGTCTGATCTCCTCCAGGGGAGCCAGATGAGTGCTGGCCCGGACACAAGTGTACGAGTGAGGGTGAGGAAGGCATGCGAGCAGCTTCTGGAAACGAGACTCTGCCTCCTGATGGCCCACTGCAGCTAACACCTGAATGCACCACACACACAGGACAGCGAAGAAGGAAGAGGAAAAAAAATGATCAAACAGTTATAAACCATCAGGAGCCTAACTAATTTCAATAATCAATTGTATTTTAGTTATTTAAACAAACATTTTGAGAAAAGACCTTCCTCTTAAACAGCAGTCTTGCAGAATATTAAAGTGAAAACAACAAAACTGCCACCTGGACTGTTATCTTTCTACAGTCATATAGAAACATGAGTTTTACTTTTAGGATTGATTTTGCCATTTTAAAGATTTAGTATTTTTAAATTTGTCTGTTGTAATCCCCAAAAACACTGGCTTTGAAAAGCGTAAGTAGAACTTGTGTTAAGAGATAAAATTTATATATTTATATAAAAATATCATTAATCTAATATGTGCAGAAAACAATTCTAGAGAAAATGACAGAGAAACATTTTGCTGGGATGCTTTAAGTTCAGTAAAGAGGTTTTTTTTTACGTTATCATCTCTTTCTTTCGTTAAGACACATTTATGATTCACCAGAAGAGAGAAACTGCTTACAACAAACACATAAAAAATTCCGACCTCCTTGTTTAAGAAAACACCCTCCAGAAAATCCGTCACTTCAGGCTTCAGTGAAATTCTTGGGAAAATAGACATTTCTTCAATCTGTACACAAGAAAAGATCCAATCATCAACTGAGAAGCAAATCAATCATGAATGATGAACTGATGAAGGAGAGCGCTGGATGTATGAACGATCTGATTACAGTCTGCAAGCCTCTGATGAAGATTGGATGAGGCTGAAAACCCTTCAGAGTTTAAAACTTGATTACATTCTGGCAGACAATCAGAATACAGTGCTCCTTTCTTGATTACTGGGGTTTATCACGACAGTACAGAAGCCAATAATAATAATAATAATAATAATAATAATAATAATAATAATAATAATAATAATAATAATAATAATAATAATAATGACGATGATAATCGAACATCAATAACATCAAGTTTACTTCCAACACGGGTAAAATATTTACAATATAAATGTTCGTGTTAACACATCTGCCTCTAACATTCATAATTAATAAGTTGACATTTACATTTAAAGTTTATTCCCAGTTGTTAAGCGATTAAAAGCTGTTTTCATACTATTTGGATACTCACGTTCGGTGCCTGCATGCCGGTGCTGACACTTCCGTATACGTCACTAGCCTGGTCACATGACACTAGTTGATTACGCACATCTGTACGATATTTGTTTGCTTCATTTTGATGTACGAGGTGTGGAAGTAATTGTAGCATGGAGAACAGATCGATTATGTCATGCACACATAAAAAAGAAAGAATTATAGAGAAAACTAAATGTTACTGTCTTTTTTAATCACTATAACGGTACCACTCACATTTTATTTATCATTTATAAACAGGGTACACATCAAATCACTGGCATATATCTAATTACAACCTAACCTAGTATGGGGTCATATTAATTGTCTATCGATGTAAAGTACTTGTCAACACTTGTAGCCTTTACTATAAAAACATATTTTATTACAACTGTGTTTCATGATATTGTCATTTACTATCTTTTTATACACCAGCCTTAACTTATGGGTGACCACAGAAGAAGCTAAAGTTGTTGACATAATACATTAATAAACACTAACCATTTCTATATCCTTATTTTAATGTGTTAAAACCCATTTCTAATATAGTAGATTTAACATTTTAAATTTAACTAATCAATACATTATTCCTCATTTCTTTAATTAATACAAAAGCCAAAACCTAAAAGCCATTTGCCATTTTCTCTTAGAGTCCGGTGATTTAAAATCAGACCCGGCCAAGTCAGGGTCTCTCGGTTTCTACCCTCAACAAAAAGTTGGAAATGATGGTCAAGATGATAATAATAATGAGGTAATGAATGTTTTTTTTTTTTTTTTTTTTTTTTTTTTTTAATTTGGTTTTTGTTT
>JAPZDV010000013.1:6919540-6946975 GCA_029814665.1 Acanthurus lineatus
GTTCTCTTGGTTTCTACCCAAAAAAAAAATTTGGAAATGATGGTCAATTTTATAATAATAATTAGGTAATTTATTTTTTTTTTTTTTTTTTTTTTTTTTTTTTTTTACATGGTGGTATAGTAAGATGTGATTTTTTCAATGGAGTAAGAAATAAAAACTTATTTTTTATTTGTACTGTGGTCGATGAATGAAAATATAAAGGTGGAACAAAACAATCAGGTACAATTATACATTTTTTAAGAAAGACTATCAGTTACGCTGGGAGCGAGGGGCCCTATCTCTGATAACGTGAAAAAAACTAGAGAAGAAGAAAACATCATAATTTAAAAATGGGCTAATTAATTGTTCGTACTGCTTAATTTAGTTACTTATAGAAAATGTATCCGCTGAATTATAGAAGTCTCTCACCCCATGTAAGTCAATGGGAAAAGGTCTTTTTGGGCCCAACGGCACCACATGACCGACGCCATACTTGCAATACCACCGTTTGGCCAGCAGGCGTGCTCTGCTTCAAAGTGCGGCTCACTTCCTGGGGGCTGGGTTTTCACCACCGAGCAACTGCCAGCAGCTAACGGGCAGCGGAGTCAACACAGCGGCGCTCTTCTCAGCCTGTGTTTGTACGATTTTCTGGAGGCTTTAACGACACCGGAGACGCTCGATAACAAGTCATCACTTTTGTGTTGCCTTACGCCATTTAATCCCCGCGTTAGCTACGTTTTATTAAAAAGCGGGGGCGCATGGAGTCGGCGTTGAAAAGGTCGGTGAGGTGTTTTGCGGACAAGAGATCATCCAGCTAATGTTAGCTAGCCGCAGCCAGCCACGGATTGACCGGTGTGGACTCGAGAGGGGAGAAGCTCGGTGCTGCTGCCCACTCCGCTGACCGACGGACAGGACCGACCGACCGACGGACGGACGGACGGACCTCGGTATCAACCTTAAACAATGGGCCTCATATTCGCCAAACTGTGGAGCTTCTTCTGTAACCAAGGTGGGTGTCGGTGAAATTGTTACGGCTCACTAACCGACCCGCTAGCTGCTCAACCGAGGATAACGTGAACTGTTAGCCTGTTAGCATAAAGTGAGCAGCGAGACCTACAATAACAGATGGGGGAGAATTATCTCGCTGTATTTCTCTTTGACTCCAAGTCCCAGACTGCTCTCCCATCTGTGGCCGTCTTTGTTTGACTCTCACGTTAAAAAACAACCATATAAACAAACTACCGACCCCTGGTATATATATTAACCACTCTTCTACTTAATCTGTTTATGAGTTTGTCAACTTAACATGATTACCTTAAGTCACAGTAAGCCTGCAGGAGTGTTTTCATCGAGTTGTCAGTCAGCTTTGCTTCACTTTTCAGGACACATCGCGTTACATAACTTTACTCTCACTTTTTTAAGAGCTGTACAGTATTGCCATGTGGATGAAAACAAAGGGACAGCAACAATAATAAACAATAATACAACAATAATGAAAATCCACGTTTAGCTTACACGTGTGTGTGAAAGAGAGATGCTGTGAAATATTACAAAGATGTAAAATGTAGTTTGTAGCTGCAGGTTAAGTGGTAAGGGTGTGTTTTGTTTAATCTAGATATTGAGTTTGTTATAAACCACATTATAATGATTTGCACAGTACTTTTCTTCCTTTATGTGTGTGTTTTTCCTCTTCTGTTTAGATAAAGGGAGTTTTCCAATTGAATTAAGGTCGATATTAAAAGAATCTGGTTCTGTTTAGCCTAAGCTAAAGAAAAACTTGATTTAGACCGTTTTCATACACGAAACTCCTCGAAATTCTTTCAATTTCATGGTGAACTTATGTGAATCCCTCTTGTCTAAATCCCTTTGGCCTGTGCAGTATTTTCTTTTTTGCTAAGCCCTGGGCAGAGAGAGACTCCTACTCTCATTCCTTAATTCTGGATTACACTGTTCCCAGTGTCGAGTTTCCCTCACTTTGAGAGATTACAGGGGAGCAGGGAGTTGTAGCTAATTACATGTAATCAACACCATGTAATTAGATCACCTGAAAAATAGCTAATCAGACCTGATGTACTGGTAGAGGCAATTGCATGATTGCACTTTATATGTGTTTTCATGTTATTTTTATTGCTTTTTTCTACTCCAAACATGTTGCTGCAGAGAACAAGATGTCTGAGGCGCAGTGTTTAATTTAAAAAGTGCACCATTTTATAGGAGAAGACCAAAACATCAAATGTCTAAAAACTCGAGCATATATATGATGATGTTTTCAGTATTTTCCTTCAGAAACCCATGAAGGTTTTTGAGAGCTCTTCTGCTTGAATAACTATTTAGTTAATCTACTGGAATAAACCGTTAATTGCTAGCATGAATATTTTCATTTTTCTCTCAGCAACACAACACATTATAAAGGAATCTGACCAAACCAGCGTTAGATGTGCTGAAGTAACTCATTATTCTTCGCAATAGACAAATCTTTATTTCCTTTTTTTGTTGTTGTTGTTAAGTTTTCTGTATGACGAGTTATTTTACAGCCTTGGAAGTTAAAACATGATGAAGGAGACACTTAGTTTAGTTTGCTGTCAGGATCTTCGCGGGGTGGCTTCTCTTTTAGGAAGCAATAGATATGCAACATCCTCCAAAACCCAGCGTGATGCACCAAAACTGTCAGTACTGTGAGCCCTCTGACCGGGTTTCCTTCCTCCTCAGCAGCCGGAGGCCTCAGAAGGGCGGAAAAGTCAAAACACTAAAGTGGGATATTTTGGCATGTCTGTGTCAGCTCCGATTCTGCATTTAGTCTGTTATGTTTGTCTGCGTGACAGCCATCAAAACCCTTGATGTTGCTCACTGTGCTGACTGGTTTTTCTTACTGGAAAGAAATTACATGGAAAAAATTTAGGTCAGGAAGTCTTGAAGAAGGAAATAAGTTTGGCTTTTATGATTTCGAATGGGCAGCAGTGAATGACTGGAATGCATTGTATAGACTGTAACTACACATACTTTATGACACACTGTTTGCTGCTCGTTGTTTTAACAGCGACTGACTGTGAACAGTGATTTCTTGTGACATCTGTTTGAAGGACAACATAGTAAAGATGCTGCATTTGTTTTACAGAGCACAAGGTGATAATCGTTGGATTAGATAATGCAGGGAAAACCACTATCCTCTACCAGTTGTAAGTACTTTTATTTTCACAATTACAGTTGAAACCTTTCTCTTTTTGTGCTTGAACTTACAAAAACTCCCTTTTATGATCCTGTTTTTATCAAGTCTGATGAATGAGGTGGTCCACACGTCGCCCACTATCGGAAGCAATGTGGAAGAAATAGTGGTGAAGAACACACACTTCCTGATGTGGGATATTGGAGGGCAGGAGTCTCTCAGGTCCTCCTGGAACACTTACTACTCCAACACAGAGGTGAGCACACATTTTGCTTACTTTTCTCATGTTATACTTGCTGGCAGATGAGGGCGAACAGAGGTATTGTCCAGCAGTGGGGTTTTTTTGGCAGCTGGTGTGTTTGTTCAGAGCGCAGACGGCAGCAGGGGCCGCCCAAGTCAGAGGTCAGCCTTTCACAAAGGCGTCTGTCTGAAAAGCAAAGTGAGGGTCAGAATCAGAGTGTGTTTGAGAGGAAGAGCAGGGAGAGTCATGGCAAAGGCAGATGTGTCAGAGATCTTAAAGAGAGCTTCTACAAACACACATGGATTTAACTTTCCTTATGTCACATCTGCAAGACACTTGTTTGGATTCACGGCCAGCAGACTTTACTTCATACCTCTTTCACGTTCATGACGTGTCGCTCAGCAAAGGTTAAACCTGCATTTTGAACCATTCACGCCACACAACATTTCACAAGTAAACACAGAGCCACATCAATTCACACATGACCTGACTTTTCAACTCTGACTCTCTGACACGTCCCTGCTAAAGAGCAATGCTGCTTTTCACCAAGAGCTGAACAAAAAGTTTCAGTCAGCAACTGTTTTGAAAAACTAATTAGCCTTTTCTGTCATCTTAAGGAAAATAAAATACCAAACCAGCTCATCAGTTGGGAGGATTTGCTGCGTGTCTGTACTTTATGTGACAGTAAACTAATGATCCTTGGGATTTTCAGATTGGCACTGTTTTCTGTTTGGTACATGACAGAATGTCATGTATCAGACCTTTTGTTTCTGAGCAAGACTGACAAAATTCTCTGGTTTTAGCTCCCAACATTTGTTGTTTGTCCCGTAACAGAAAAGTCAATATCTTTCAGGTTTTGTGCTTGTTTTTTTAAGACAAAATAAGCACAAGAAAGACAAATAAATTGGTTTAGAGGCCTTGTAAATGGCTTTTTTTTTTACTATTTATAAGCATTTTTATTTTACTAAATAATCGATAAATTAAATCATTGTTTTTTAGTCTCTTCAATTTTCTGATAGTTTAAACAAATCAAATAGTCACAAATTAAGAGGTTAAGTATTTGTTAATTACAACCAGATTTTCAACAAGTGGTCACTTTGGTGTAGTTTTAATGACAAATTTATTTTTTTTTATCACTTAAAAAAGTTAAAACACCATAAAACAATAATGTTTTGCAGTGTTTCAGTCTGCGTTTGCGCTTAATAACTGTGGAACAATGTCAGAGAAAGATAAAGTCCTAAATCCATTACAGCAGAGTTACTAGGAGCTCTTCGTTACTAAACATGCCATATTTTATTGTTGCTATGGTGACTGGAAGCAGCGTCAGACTCATTAAGACCCCTGGCTGTGATTTGGGTCACAGTCGTGTTGGATGAAGTGTGTTGTTAAAGAGCTGCTCTTTCCCGGGTTGTTTGGTTTGAATGGCGTCTCTCACATGACACAGAAATTAACGCGCCTTTAGTCTTTTGTCACTCGGGGTCTCTCTCCCTCATTCACAAAGGGCTATTAGCATAGCAGTCACCAGTAGCCATTGTGAGGCCCTTGGCCCCGGAAATGCCCACCTGCTGTGCTGCATTTCATTGCTGTAAATGTCTTTTGAAAAGAGGTCACTCGGTGTGATTTTTGCCTCCTGCTCTGCAGTTCGTCATCCTGGTGGTCGACAGCACAGACAGAGAGCGGCTGGCCATCTCCAAAGAGGAGCTCTACAGGATGTTGGCTCATGAGGTAACATCTTAACACGTCTTTATGCAGCCATGAGAAAACAGGCCACACAGAGCTGACTCTGTTTTTATAGTGGGCATTGATTTTTCCACCAAGGTTAGACCTTTCCACCCCGCTCCATTGTTTATGGCTTCATTGTTCTCTGTGCTCTCTGTCGACCTCCCATCAGGACCTGCGGAAAGCAGCTGTGTTGATATTTGCCAATAAGCAGGATATGAAGGACTGCATGTCTGCAGCGGAGATCTCCAAATACCTCACCCTGAGCTCCATCAAAGACCACCCCTGGCACATACAGTCCTGCTGTGCACTTACAGGAGAAGGGTAAGAGCTCCTTTTATACACACGTCTGAAACTGACCTTCATGAGGATGCAGGTTATTATGAATCTACACCATGTTTCCTGTGCAAAAAAAACGGACTCATTTATTAATTGAAAAGAGTTATTAAAATGTTTTGCCACAGTTTAAAGTGTGGCAGAAGTTTAGCATATTGCTCTGATTTAAGTGTATTGAGACTCAGATGGTTCAGTATGTTTTTTTTACAACACTGAGAGCTTTAAACTAGATGCATGCCTCAGGAAACGTTAAATTAAGATGTTTCATAGGTTGGATAGTAAGAGGAAAGTAAAAGATGATGATTAAAAGAAGATTGAAAGATTTGTGAATAATTAAAATAATTGAAAACATGCAGATACTTTAATCTCAAGTAGAACTGCTAAAAATAGACAACAAACTCCTTTCCCATTGAGTGTTCAATTTTTTTCTGGTTTGTCATGTTTGGTGTCAAGACTATGCCAAAGAAAACAGGGAATGCTAGAAAGCGGCAGACCAAATTAAAAAAATAACATCTGTTGCATTAATATTTCTTTTACCACAGTCACTCAAACTTTACTCAGACTGAATAATGTTAGTGTCGCTCAAACGAAGGCAGATAAAATATGTTGTTTTATATCAGAGTGTCTCCCAACTTACAAGTATCAACCGTACCCATTTTGACCAAAAAAAGGCAGATGTTTGTGGGTTTTTTCTGTTGGGAGATCTGTTAAAACCTTACCTGCAATGAGCTCTGCAAACCACCAGGTGTCACTATTGGTGTTGAGTTTAAAGCCTTGATGCGACAAACGGGGAGACTCAAAGCATCATCACTTGTAATGATTTAGTCTTTCATTACTGAAACTATAGAAGTCATTAAAGCTTTATTTAAAAATGTCTGTCGTAATTATGAACATTTTTCCTCCACTGACACTCGTTCATTGTCTCTCCAGTTTATGCCAAGGACTGGAGTGGATGACCTCGAGGGCTGGACTCAGATAGCCCCTCCCTCAGCCGCTGATGGCCTGACTACCTGCACCACCCACACGGTGGCACAACAGCTCGTCCTTTCTGGCTTATTGTTACCTTTTTATTTTTTATTTTTTTAAATGAAATATAATGGACTTTGACCTCTGGAGACAGCACAGCACATCACAGGACAGGAGCGCGGACCCTTTTCACAGCTTCATCCTTTAAAAAAGTGGAGCAGGTGGAAACGAGACCTGAACTGATGAACTCACCCGGTTTATGGAGCAAGAAGACACTTTTTACAGTAAAGGAGGAGGAGAAAATACTTTCAGCAGCAGGACTCAAGTTAAGAGTAAGAGTCATTTACACAACAAACATATCATGTTACGTACACGTCACACCACGTCATATCAAGAGTTTGCCATGAACATCACGTTGGTGTCCAGCTTCGGGGAAAAATGGTGCAGCTCTGATTATTTTTGCCTCTGTATAAGTTTGTTCATGTTCAGGTGAAGATTGAGGGATTTGAGCAGTATTGCATAGACAGTTTTGATTGGACACTAAGTTGTGTTTCAGAATAATAGTTCTCACAGTTGTGTTTTGTTTTTTTTGTTTTTTTAATGATTATTTTTTTCTGTGGTTCTCATTTTTAGCACAACCAATAATGTTACATTTCAGTTTCATAAGCTACATTGTTGCTGGTTATTTTCACACTAGAGCTTATCGGTTGCGTATTGAAATGTGGTCAATTATGAATCTCCCTTCTTAAAATAACTTGCCTCAATGTTACTGAGCCAAACGGTGTAGAATCAAGCAAACATGATCTTAAAACTGACCCGCTGGAACAAATGATTTATACCATTTTATTTAATTTTGCAGAGCATCAAGTGGTTGAAACGTAGTTATTTCAAATGCAAGAGCAAGCTCAATTTTAATAACAGTATTTTCAATGTAAAAAACACTATTTTGTTGATGATGCATTATGATTTTTATTTAATTTTATTTTGTCTTTTAAGACTCTTTTCTGCAGGTTTGCTCACGGCAAGTTAGCATCTAGACCTGTTAATGTATTAACAGATGATCATTGGTGCTGTGCAAGTGTGTCTGATCTCTTATCAACATCTCATTCATTTTCTGCAGCCACTGAGGCGCATATTCCTCTTTAAATATTTTGTACTTTTTAAAACAAAGGGATCAGAATGAGCAAACCATCAGACCGGTGCCACACATCTATGGGAAGTTTGTTACTCATCAGCCGTCTGTACTTGAGTCTTTCAGCGGTTGAGCAGCATTCAGATGATCTTAATATAATAAAACTTAATATTTTGGCCGTCATACAGGTAAAATACTTGATCCTCAGCCTTAACCGTTGCTGTCCTGAGTGTCTGGAAGAGCGTTTGTGTGTAAATCTGACAGTCTGCTCATGATATTTACCCTGGTTTCCCTCTTTGACCTGGTCTAAAACCCCCCCCTTGGTATCAGATCTATGCACGTGTCACTTTGAAACCATGTGTACCTTTTTAGTAAGTTCCACAGTGGCCAAAAAGGAGGAGGTGCATGAGTTTCATTGAACTGGTATCCATCTTGGTCAGGGAGGTGCCTCTAGGTCTCTAAGATCCTGAGTTTGTGTTTTGTTTTTTGTGGGACATTTTTCCACTCGACAGGAAAGAGGAGTAACTGTGCAGCCCCCAGACTCTTTTGCAGCATTAAGGTTTACAGCTTTGACCTTGATCTCACAAAAGCAAGGGAACTGATCATGTACGCTCAGTATGGTGTCAGTCTGGGTCATGTACTGTATTTCAGATTTGTTTTCAATAAAAGTTTGTTTTGAACTTTGAGCCTGATTAGATCTATGTTTTCTCGTATGTTTGAAATAAAATTTTAGAAAGTATGTGTAAGATTCAGCAAAAATGTTACCTTACAGTTTCTGTCAGTAGACGCGGTAAACTAAAAACCAAGCTCAGTCTGAATCAAACACCAGTTTATTCACAGCTGCAATATATCGGCCATTTAGAACGAAGCACAGAGCATTCAAGAAAAGTCACAGAACTCCTACCCACTTTAAAGAACGTAAAGAGGAGCTTCTCCGTTTCTAAAAAATAATGTGAAACAGCTTTTTTTCTGTGATGAATTTCCTCTAAATTGTACAATACATTCACTTTTCAATGAAGCCTTTTGCACAGAGGTAATGAGCAAAGAAAAACACTGGCAAGACCGACATTTAGAAACAGGGATGAACAGGAACAGATTCGAAGGGGTTGAAATGAGGAGGATGCAGAGAAAAAAAAAATGGACTAACATGTATAAAATGAATCACTGGACTGGAAAAAAGTGAACTGAGAGAAAACAAACAGGACATCTGTTAAAAGCTGCAAACCAGGTGCCAGTAGCCTCCTTGGCAATGCCCTACTGTCTAAAGCACAGACGAGCGTTTGTAGTAATAAGGGTCAATAATACAAGTCTCAGTTATAAATGCATCTTTTTAGATTTCAAACTCAGTGCTAGAAACATTCTCACAGTAACTTCACTGTTGCACGGGAAAAGCAACACACGAAAAACAGCAAACAATGAACAACGGATGAGTTCTCAGCTGATCAGTGAATCAGTCTTAACTGGGTTTTTGTTTGGATCCAGCCGAGCCCCTTCCTCGGGTGTCAGTTCTTATTGATGCTGGTGTTATGTGGACTCCTTTTTTTTGACATCATTTGCAAGAAACTCCACTCGCTTGCAGTCCTTTGTCGGCCATAACAAGTCCATAACAAGACCTTTTTTTCACAAGCGGCCAAGAAGCGGTCTCTTTGGAAATGTCGCAGGTGTAGAGAAGCCCGTGAGTGGGTGCTTGTTTGGGCTCAGAACTTTAAGTCAGGCCATACTGAAGAATGAAGGAGCTTTAAGTTACTGTGAGGTCTCAACTAAATGTCCACCACCTCACAGTACGTCGTCCACTGCCAGCAGAAAGGAAGCTTTCAAACAGATGCTAGTCTAATATGCAAAAATGGCTTTGGATGAGGCAGCCAAATCCCAAAACAAAACAAACAAAAAAGGTACATGGAGACAAAAAAAATGGAAAAGAGGAGGAAAAGCCTAGATGTCTTTTGGCTGCTGCGTGTTGATTTGGGAATTTTACACGCACAGAGCTCTGGGGAACCTGGTGCAAGAAAATAAAAATAAAAATGCTGATTATTCAAATGCAACACCTGGAGTCTTCCACTAGAAGCCACATCCAATCACTTAAAAATGTGCAAATCAAAGAAAAACTGTGGATGATAATGCATCTCACCTGTCCTCAGTGAAGCCGTCCATCTCCTCCTCGTCATCCAGCTCCATGTCCAGCTCGTTGTCCAGACAGTCGCGGCCGTAGCCACTCAAGACGCTGCAGGTGGGAAAGGTTTTAGATAAGAACAAAGGTCAGATGAGTTTTGTTGAATAAGACCCTTTTTCACCTTTGCAATCGAGTAAACAACTGTCAACAAGCAAACTTTTTCCATATTCCTGCATGTGTATGTGAAGGTTTATTTTTTAAATGGTTTCTAAAGATGTCTAAACTTGTTGAGACAAAAAAATGTATTTATTTAATTGGATGGTTCTGTGCTCACCTGACGGAGCGACATGTGAAGAATACAATCCTTTTCAGTTTCTTGTTGTAGAAGAAGTAGTTGAAGGACCAGAGGCTCCCTTCTTCACCAAAAGGATCCGAGTCCAGATCAGGGTTGTAGCTAAGAACAAATACCGTGACATTAAGATTAAAATGCCTCAGAATCCATACCAAAAAGGATTTTCAGCAGCATAAATAATCTGCCATCTGAACACACACACATGCGTACCTGTAAATGTCACAGCCCTGCAGGTTGATCTCTTGGTCGATGGCGTTCCACAGCTCCGGGCAGAGAGAGTTGAACTCTCCTCCCACAGCTGAGAACAAGCTGCTGTTTACTGCATTAGCCACCTGCAGGAAAAACACAATCAAAAAATTTATTTAACAAGCTTTTTTTAAATGCTGTTAAATTTTATCTGAAAACATTTGCTTTGCCTCAGAGGTCAGACTGAACTACAGAGCAGCACACTGACCCAGTTGAGGCTGGGTTCCTTGCTGAACTCGTGGGCCCGAGCCGTGCTGAAGTCATAGTCCGGCCTGAAGGACTCGTTGAGCGTTGTGATGAGGTAGAAAATAGTCTTCCTGCAACACTTGTCACTCAGAGGGTTCTCCCCGTCCTCACTGCTCTTCCCCAGTCTGGACAGAAAAAAAACAGAGGAGGAAATTAAAAGCAACGCTTAATTATCTTTTTTAATTTGACTAAAGGTCTCTTGTGTCTGAGTCCTTGACCGCAAACCACACTGTAGACTGCAGTACTCACTGGGAAGGGCTGGTGGCGCTGGTGGACTGGGGGGGAGAGAGTGCCTCCAGGACATGTGGCTCCCCCTCCTGGCAGAACTGCTTGAACATATGTTTGTCATCGCCTGCCATCTTACAGGAGTAGCTCTCAATCCTGCAGGGAAAAATAACACGGTATTAAATCTGCAACTAACATTCACTCGCTCCGAACATGATGGAAGAGATTTCAGATGAGTAGAAACGTCTGCTAATCCCTTAGGATTACTTTAATGGCCCATTTAGGCTTTAACACAAAATCGGAAAAACACATTAGAGGCACCACCGGGTGGTACTTAAGTATTAAGGCTGAAAAACAACTGGACTCCAAGATTTCTACAACCAAAAACTCTGTTTGACAAGACAGCTCGTCTTTCCACTTGGGAAACATATCTGCAAAAACATCTGACAAGAACAAACTGTTGCAAAGTTTCCCTGTTTGCTCTTTCATGTTTCTGGGTCAGACGCCACTGTACACATATATGCGAGTAGAGCAGACTGTTGTGCGGTTGTTTATTTTGCCCCCTCCCGCAGAGGAGTTATGCAAGAGCAAAAGGTTGTGCAACTTGAGATAGACCAAACAGGGAAGACTCTCTGTGGCCCTGCCATCCTAATTATAGGGACCCTGGGTGGCAGTGGACACCATGGTGGAAATAACTGGCCTGGTTTTCCATCAACAACATAGTGTGGGTAACCAGATGACAGACATCAGAGCTGAGTTCAGATTATTAACACAGCAAAAAGCTTGTTAACATCTGGACATGGTTCTTCTGACCACAGTTTGCTTACAGATGACATTTTAATGAATTTAGTTAAAACTGGATTATCTATTTATTTTAATCTTATATCATTTTATTGAACTACTTATTCATCAAACAAACAGTCTTCACACAGAGTAAAAGAAGTGTTCTCTCTTTTTTAGCTTCATGTGTTTTATGAAGCTCTAAGTGGTAATACAAACACAACATATCAATGCCGTTTTTTAATTTAACTTCTCTATGTGGTAAAATCAAAAGCTCATCTGTCAAAAATACCCGAACACTGCTGTAAGCCTGGAGAGTACATTTTTAGTTAAATCCTGCAGCTTGCACGTCCTGCTGCTATGATGGGCCACCTCACTAATCCACTAAGCAGCCTAAATGCCAGCAGCCTTGGCAGCTTCAGCAGCACTCAGCTATCATTGAGTACTGCTGTGTTTATGTGAGCATGCAATTACACTCTAATAACACTTCAAAACAGCCTCCAAAATAGCCACACAGTGGTGGTGTGAGAGGACACCAAGTTGTGCGTCACTCCAGGTCACAAACAGTACAGACGCTCAGTTTCACCACCCACACTCAAAACCCTGCGCTGAGACCAGGCTGCATAGCTCCACAACCCACTGCCCTTTATGTAACTACACTGTCACTGTGACTGAAGGCCTTACATAACCTAAAAACAAACTGTAGTGCTTTTCCAGTTTGTACAAGTCAGAAATATGCACAACCAGTTAGTTATTAACTTTTGCTATAGGCTGTGGAAGTAGGCTTTTAGTTCAGTTGTCTGTTATCGCGATATTGCACAACATGCATGTACTTGTCTGAACCACTACCCCTTTTTATGAGCAGTGTCAATGATCTGAACCTGCCCCACCTGACATGCACTCACAATCTCTGTTTGATGACATCATGGCAGATAAGACTTTACTTTATAAGGGAAACTTTAGCCAAGATGGACGCTGCTGTAACTGCGCTCCACTCCAGTGGCTTCTTACCTTCTCTCTCTCTGATACAAAAATAAGCCCTAAAGTTTAAAGTTGTGTTGACTTTCCATTAAGTTTGCACTGGTGAAACAGAAGCAGAGACTATTTGCACAAACACACCTACGTCACCTAAATACGTGACCTGTGCATGCATATCCTCAGGAGTGTTGGTCTAGTATGTGGCTGAGCAAAAACACATGATCAAAAAAAAGCTTAAGTTTGCAGAAAATTATGCACCCTATGAGTCCTCAAAGATCCTTCATAGAATAAACATGACATTACAGCCATTATTTGTCCCAGTAAACTGTAACAATATACATTGCAGCAGCCGGTTTAGGTTGCTGAGCCTGTGACCTTTACCTGCCAAGGATGCGAGCCTCTCCTGTTTCAACACACAGCCGAGAGCTGAGAGCTTCAAAGCTAGAGTTTTCCAGCAGTTTCATTGCTGTCTGTAAGAAAAAGCAAAAAAAACAACATTAAGTTCAAATCTGTCAGTAGTTACTTTACAAAGGGAAATCTTTCTGTCTGCTTAGGCATCGTACAGAGTAAAACAACTTCAAACGGTATCATGGCAGTGGCAACTTAAAAACCTAACTTTTAAAAGGTATTTTTTTTCTGAGTTACTCATACAAATGTTACAACCCTTATATAGTCAAATAAATATAAATAATTAGCTAGATTGGACTACAGCGCCCCTCGAGGACAATTTGGGCTCAAAATCACAATTTCCTCTTTCTGTTCTGTTATAGCGCTGCCCCTCCCCCACTGTGTTCAATTGAAGTTGACAAATCGTCTTCCTGGTTTGAAAATTACACAACAAAACACTTACCGAGCAATATTTTCGGCACAGACAGGAAAACAACGAGTCCAAATATAAAGCCGTCGGCTTTTTAGACACTCGTCTTCTTAACCTGTTAACTCGGCGAAGCAAAAGATTAACGATCCCCGCTTTGTTGTTGACCAGCTAACGTTAGCGGTTAGCTTGTTTGACTGTAGAGGCGCTCGTACCTTTAATTCAACACTTAGCTAACGTTATTAATTCGCACTCGCACTTATGCATCTTTCAAAAGCACTCGGTCGAGGGTGAGTTATTCTGAGGCCTTTTAAATTTATAGAAAAACTGCTCTTCCCGATTAAATGCGATGAGATTAAATCCAGAGACTGTTGGCGTCCGTCGGAGTCTGTCTGCAGCGGCATCCCTTTCGACCTGATTTTACAAAGAGCTTTGTAGTGGCTAAATCGAGTCGCCGTTTTCCAAGCGACCCGATCAGAAAAAAAGTGGCAACTAACGAGCTACCAAGCCTAATTATTGACCGAAATGGTTCAAGGAGTCTGCTAATCGTCGATTACCGAAACAACACGTCTATTCTCATGAAAACAACGGGATCTACTGTACGGTAAAAGCCCAGCCCCTTTTTATTTATATACGCCCGAACGGTGTACACACCCACTTTCATCAAAGCCCTCTGCTCATTGGCTGTTTCCCCTGTCCATATACCCGACGATTAATGTGATTGGTTAAAGCCCACACGTCCAGCCCTTGTTAGAGCTGTGTCAAATATCTTGTTATCTATCAACCGCAGCTGTTGGAAAAAATGACTGCAAATACAGAGTTTCTTTTACTTGAATTTAAGATATTTATGTTCACTATTCTTTTCCTATTGGTCTAGGCTTTGGAACATTTAAAAATGCATATAGTACACATAATTGCACGAATCAGACTAAGAACTGTGGCTCTAGTTAAAATACGAATTTTGACATGGATCTATATTGATGTTTGACTTTGATCAATTTAGATTTTTTTTAATAAAATGTTCATTTTTTCGGACACTGATTTTATGTCATTGATCGGTGTTTGTATTGCGAGTTTGTGTGTATTTCATGGTCGCCCCTTGTTTATTAAATTCTGCTTAAAACCAATTGCACCGAATTTGCTGATTTCACATTAGTTTTTGTGCAACTCAAGCCTGGAGCAAATGCATAAGAACGGAAAAAACTGGACACCACAAAATAATGGCAGATCAGGCTCGATTGGAACAGCTACGTTCATATTCCGTATTGAAACAAAATTAAAAAATTATGGTATTTTGTCCATAATTGAGGGCCCAGTGGCCTAATGGATAAGGCATCAGCCTCCGGAGCTGGGGATTGTGGGTTCAAGTCCCACCTGGGTCGTAAAATGTATATAGTGATACGCTTTATGATTCAGCATGGAAAATTACAATCTACCAGTGATAACGCTCGGTGGCAGAACCACACCTTATATGAGCTGAACATAAGTCATCTTGCAGTCCCCCAGTTAAAAGCTTTAACAGCAGGTTATTATCAACAGTGCATTTTATTGACAGAGGATTGAATGATATACAGAAATAATAATATTACTTTGCTAGGTCTGTGCAATATAGTCTGAAATATCCTCTAGGCCTGTGCACTCATTGTCCAGGTACTCCAGGATCACATTACCCCCATTGTACAAGGGAGTTTCTGGGTGAGCCAGCAGCGAAAGCAGGGTGTCATCCATCCGAAAAGCTTCACCTGTATGCGGGTGACATAACCGAAGCTTCTGCAAATGGAGAGCAGAGAGGTACATTGTTAGGATGTACTCAAAAAATATTCATTACCTTTTCCCTGGAATATTTAAATATAAATTCATTATTTAATGACACTCTGAAGAACGTATCACTGTTAGACTGTTATCCCTGTTAGATTAGATAAAATGCTTATAAAATACTGTATTCCTTTGTGTTGTTAAGGAATATAAAGAAATGAAAATGGAAAGAGAGGTTTTATGAGTTTACATAAAGGGAAAATTATGTAATAGGAAAAAGAAAACTCTCTTTGTATTAAAAAGAAATTTAAACATTACCAAGATACTTCATTTAACACATTACTGAGTACAAACTACATTGCTAAAAGCATTGTGAACTGTTAAAAGTTAAAACAGACAAATACCCATAAATACTGAACCATAACATAACTGAGGTTAATGCTAACAGCTGCAGCTCAACACATTTACACTGGTTAACCCAGCTTCCTGTAAACAGTTCTTTTTCACTGCTGTCACAGGTTGTGGGCAGGAAAGTGTTCATACTTCACGTCTACATTTCATGTCCTGTTTTATTGTTCTTGTTGTTCTCATTTAAGACGTGTTTGTTATAAAGACGACAAAAAAAGCAGTTAAAAGAAACAAGCCAGTTAGAAGAGAGTTGGGGGAAGCAGATCAGTCATTTAGTGCTTGTTATAGGTGTGTTGCATAAATTTAATTGTGATTATCAGTGATTTTACTCTTGCTGTCTTTTACCTTAGCTGTCAATACATTATTGTTGTTCTTGAGACTGGCTAAAGAGGCTGCATAGTCTACCACTTTTCCCACACTCCACTTGGAACAGAAGAACATGGGTTTGCTTGTGTCTTTGGATTCTTTAGGAAGATAAACCTGAAAATAGGTTCTTTCTGTCTGAAAAACATAAAAAAGGAGAAAAGGTCATCAGCTGGACAAAGTAGTACACAGAAAAACACACAGACAGAAGTACACTATGGATAAAATTTAGGAAATAATTTTGTCATAATAAAAAGTAAATACCCCACTAGTATTTATGAGGAGAGACAGCTGGGATTTTACCTGTGGCAGTCCCTTGTCTCCTGCAGCATGCAGCTTCAGTTTCATCAATGCTACCTTAGCTGCAGTTGCACTGTTTTTTGCTCCTCTCCGTCCTTTACTTTTAGATCCATCCTTTGACTCTGATTTGTCACAAGAAAGTAAAATGAACATAGCCTAAATATAATTAAGCTCAACATAACAAGCAAATGAAATTCATAATGACAAAGATGACATCATTTTTGCTTAATACTGATCCCATGTGGACAAATAAGGAATGACAGAGAAAATTCTGTGTGTGAGCAGCTTGTCTGGAGACAAACTACACAGCAACTTACCAACAATCTTTTGCACCAGTTCTTTTGTGGCTGCCATTCGAGGCTTTTGAACCTCCAATTTCTCACACTTATGATCATCTTGATGTCGATGGCTATAAGTTAAGAACATAAGCAAAGTGAACCTTTAAGATTTACTAATAAAAAATGTATATATACAAAAAATTGCCCTTCTGGTTGACGCCTTTTGTAAAAAAATCTATTAGCTGGGATGTACAGAACAGATCAACATAAGTTATGTTGCTGTTATGTTGTTTTATGAAAAAGATAAAAAACTGTGAACCTACGCCAAACAGAAATGTTTTTCACACTGCGGACATATTACTGGCAGCAACTCTTTTCCCTTGCAGTCTTGAAATGAGCATGGATAACTTGTGCTTCCACTGCCAGTCCGGGGTTCCCTTTTTACTGCCTCCTTAAAAAAATGAAAGGACATTTGAAAACACTCCAGGACAGGGCAGAAGAAAATGGCCCAGTGACAATCTTATCAAAAACAGGATATTAAAAACATGTAATCAACGATACAGTGTACCTCAGAACATGAATGGGACTCTCTGCTTCTGTGCTCAAGGCTGTAAAAGACAAAGACAACACAAATCTTCAGCCTATTAAAAAACATTTGGAATGGTCTGAGATGAAAAGAAACTCATAGAAATGCAATTGTTATGTACTTGGATGACTCATGTGTAAATCAACTTTACATATTCACTTTCCAATCCTGTTTTATGTAAGAAACAGGATGCCTTTATGCAAGAGTTTGACTGAAACAGGACTGATGTTGATACAGCAACTATATATGTGAGTTCTAAAAACCTGATCATTATATATGCATAGCTTGCATGCATTTTTTCCCCCTCTTTCTTATAGTTCAGTATTTTACAGAGTCTAATCTAATCTATAATCTGACAACTTCCTCTAATGTTTTTTACAATCTTACCAGAAAACACCACTGCAGCTATCACAAATAAAAGGAAGAAAATCTAAAAGAAAAACGAGAAGAACAATTCAAGTTAGTCTCAGAGCTGAATTCAACGTCCAACTTCAAAACACAGTCACCTCATCGTTTGTAAGCTTTGGCACAATCTGTCTACTTGATACAACATATTGAGTGAGGGTCTGACATTTGTTAATGATGGATGTGAAGACAGTCCCGATTCCGAAATTATATGGTAATGCCAGTGTTTCCAGGCAGAAGCTAAGATACCACAAGTTCAAAAACTGCTCCACAATAAGGTGTTACGCATATGGAGCGTTTTACTTTGTATGATAACTTAACACTTGTGTCCTTTCATGATTATAACTATAGTGATACTATATCGAGATAGAGGTTAGCTTGCGAGCTAACAGAAAGAGCCGGCAGTTCCTGGCAGAATGCTAAAGTCGGCTAGCTAGCTAACAAAATAACATGCTAAAGGAGCGCTCAGTGTTTTTCAAATGAACAACTGTGACAGAATCATTTCACATGTTAATTTCTTCCCGTATTATAAAATCAGTCAGTGAATAAACGGACCTTTCTGGTTGCAGGAATCAATCTGACAATGCTTCCCAATATCTAGTTCAGCCATTAGACAGCCGTGAGTCTGCGGATGTCAGCATGAACTTTGACCCCAGACATAATGTCACATGACCTATTTTTTTTTTCTTTTTCTTTATTGAAGTTTCACTCTATTTTACAGCGACTGATTTGTTCAAATAACTTGACTCTCTCGTTGAATTTAGAGTACAGGTTTAACTGTTTATGTTTTTAAAGAAATATTATTTGTTCGTTTTTCACAGAATAAAATCGCGTGAATCGTCACACGATTAAAATACGGAAGTTAACCGAGAGGGTAAAAGGGCTAAGGGTAAAAAAAGAATGGAGGGCGTCAGGTGTCATTACGTCACGCAGGTAATGGTGAAAGGTGTGGTGAAAGGAGCAGTCACTGGCTGGTTTGAATTGTCAGCACAAGCCGTCGAGCTGGAAAATCGGCTAACACACCCGCCTATTGTAACACTGAATTCAGAGGGATATCAACAGAGCCTGGAAGAGTTAGCATATACTTAAGTCATCTACGAAGTTTACATCGAAAACTGCTAAAATGAGTCAAATCTCGAAGTTATTCAAAGGAAAATCAAGCTCGAGTTCCTCGAGCTCTTCCAAGTCCAGACACCATCGGTCGCGCGGAGGACCGTCACCACAAGAGGCCATCCACAAACTGCGAGAAACGGAGGAAATGTTGACGAAGAAACAGGAATACCTGGAGAAAAAGATAGAGCAGGAAATAATGACGGCTAAGAAACATGGCACAAAAAACAAACGGGGTAAGTTTGGTTTGTTTTAATCTGAAGCTGCCCGTCCACCTGTGCGGCCTTGGCAAAGGCTGTTATGTTATGCCCCAGGGTTAAACATTAATTGTTTTAAGTTTATGGGACTTATCACAGCAGAACTCCTAGCAACTATTAAAGAGGGCAATTGAGGGTTGCCCTCAAGACTTTCGGGCAAAGTTAAGCCCCCTAACTCACAGTCCCACACAGGCCTGATTGTATTGGCCTGCAGTATTTGTTTATAAAGCGGTAGGCCTGGGCCAGAACAGAAAGTATAACAAGTTTGTTACTACTGAAGGATCATTTAAAACAGAAAAAAATTATTAAAACTGAGAGTTTGTCTCCCTGTGTAAGAAACCCACAAAGTTGAGTTGTTTTGTTTGACACCTCAATGTGCTGCATTGCTTGTTGAATCACCTAAGACTAAAAATAAACACTGGGAGGAACCTTGAATCTTTTGTTTGTTAACACCCAACACTAGTTGAAGTTCTTAACCAAAAGAGCCATAGATGGAGAAAAGTTGCCTAATGATCATCAATCTGTGATCTTTCTGGATTAGCTGCCCTGCAGGCTTTGAAAAGGAAGAAGCGCTACGAGCAGCAGCTTACACAGATCGATGGCACCCTCTCCACCATCGAGTTTCAGAGGGAAGCTTTGGAGAACTCACACACCAACACTGAGGTCCTCAAAAACATGGGCTATGCTGCCAAGGCCATGAAGAATGTCCACGAAAACATGTAAGAACACGACACTGTAAGCAACTGAGTTTATGACTCAAAATGTGCCAAATTTGAATGTAGCACTAACAATATTTTTTCCTTTAGATCCTGGCATTATTTTTTTTTTGTATTCAGATTAATTTAACTTTTAATTGGACTTCAGACATTATGTGACAGCAATATATTTACAAGTATTACACTTTGGTATCTGAAAGCTTTAAAGTGGTTTCACATTAAAAAATCAATATTTTTAAGAAATTTTATTTTTATTTATAAAACTCAGAAAAATCATAAAGTCTAAACAGAAATGTTTAAGTTTCGATGCACCTCACGTGAACTCATATCTGTACTGATACCAAAACATAAACCCTTTTGGGTATTTTTGTTTGGACAAATCATTCAAAAAATATACACAATTTAAAAAATACTTTAAAATGAGTAAGATGTTTGAACTCAACTTTAATGTGACAGTTAATATTTAATCTCTTTCTTTTCTCTTTTTCAGGGACATTGACAAGATCGATGATCTGATGCAGGACATCACAGAGCAGCAGGATGTGGCCCGAGAGATCAGCGATGCCATCTCAAGACCTTTTGGGGATACATTTGATGAGGTCAGTCCCTCTCCCATCTCCTCCATCTCAATGAATTTTGATAGCATTCACACTCTCTCTCTTCATTGTTATCTATCATCCATCCATATTCCATTTTCCCTTTGTGACATACCACAGATTTTGAAACACGCTTCGTATGTCACCTGTAGAAATGTCACAAATGCATCTGACAGAACTCTAAATTCTGTGTTCTTTGTGTGTTTTTCTTAGGATGAGCTACTGGCAGAGCTAGAGGAGCTTGAACAGGAGCAGCTTGAGGAGGACATGAAGAGCATGGGCAGACTACCCAGCGTGCCCAGTTCGAAACTGCCTTCAGGACGGTCTGGTCATCGTGCAAGTAAGTGCAACAACTCACGGACCTGATGCATCAGACTGCAAATTAGTTTTAACTACAAGCCAGAGCAGCTACTGTGTGCATTTCAACATGTATGAGCCACTTTTCATAGTTTAATAGATAAAATATTACTGTCTGTTAATTTACAAAGTGGTTGGTGAAGCAGCCACAATGAACTGCTGCTGCCAAAACTACAAGTATGTGAATTATGTCATTCAAACACAAAGAAATCACTTTCAGTTTGAATGGCTTGTGATGAACAAATATGAGATAGGGAGTTGCTATCAACATGCAACATAGTTCCCCATAGTTTGCCCATACAATATGAATCTTGAAAAAAAAAATTAATTGCATAATTTGTGAATTGTTCTCTTTATTTTTCACAGCAACCAAGAAAAGAGTCGAAGAAGATGACGACATGGCTAGGCTGGCATCATGGGCAACTTAACTGCACAATGGCAGAGAAACAAATAAAGACACAAAAATAGCAATGAAAGAATGTTTTCTTCCCAATTTTTAGGCTTTTTATATAATTTTTGAAGGTTTTTAGGGCAAATGAAGAGCATTATACTATTTTTAAATAAGCTTTTTACTGAATGGGTTGTAATCCCATTTGACATCTTATATATTTATCAAGAAATTGAAGTTGCTCAGTGAAGGAATTGACTAATTGAATGGTAGTTTCACATCTCTTTCATCTTCTTTTACTTTGTTTTCCTTTCGTAATTTATTCTTACTTACACTGTACATAATGCACTACTTTTATGGGAATAATGAAGATGTAACAAGAATAAAACTGTAATTCTTTTACATGAGAACAGAATGTTTAACTGTACTTTATAAAGCTGTAAATAAACTCTGATTTTGCATAAATGTTGTAAATGTAATGCTTTATCATGAATAAAAAATTGCCTTAAGTTTCCCCTGTGTTACTTAAGTAAATTTATTAGGACTTTAAAAATTTCATGCTCTTTATTACAAGTGATAATCGCTTTTTTTCAAAGGAAATTTCAGAATAAAATACTCCTTTTAAATTTTTTTATTAACGTTTACATTCCATGTAGCAATAACGTCATCCGTTTTACCAACGTTTTATTTTGAAAGATAAGGCCGGAAGCGACGTCATTGCAATCCGGCTAGCTTGTTACTTCTGTCAGGTAGGAGGAAGTTCTTGTCCGGCGAACCACCCTCTCTCAAAGACAAATAATAACGTTACCTGAATAAAACAGCGGTCAGAAATAAAGCAGAATGGAAGCGAATAGTCCACTACAGACAGCAGGTGAGCCAGTAACTTTAACTGTATTTTTGAAAACTGTTTGTTGTTAACTTCCGAGTTATCAAACAAATATGGAGAGTTTCCGTGGCCATTAAATTAGCGCTAAGTTAGCAAACTGTTTCCAGGCTAACGTAACGTATCTCTCGAAACCGGGATGTGACACGTTTCACAATGTAATGCTACTCTTAACAAGAAGAGAACAATGGAAATATTAAATTTACTTTCTAACACTGTTATAAAATACGTCTTATATCATTTTATTCACATAACTCGGTATGTTGTTGTTAATTAACTGGGAAACTACGTAGTCAAGCCCGCGAACTTGATGGGCAAAAGTTGTAGTTAATAGTTGGACGAGGTAACGTCATCCAAAGTGACGTTACTAATATAAGTAACCCACTTTTAAAGAAAAGAATATTACTGAAGGATTTTTTTCTAGATTAACTTCACATTAACAACATATAATAAACGGAACCCGCATGCACATATATTAACACAGAAACTAATACAGAAACTAAAAGCAGTGTCATTTTGCATAAACTTGTACAAATGTGATTAAGTGATGTTGCAATGTCCTATATGATCAAAATGGTCAATAAATTTTGTGATCATTGAATTGATAACTAAAATTTTTGATAATATGTCCTATAGGCCTTCTTTTATTCTAGTAAGTTATCTTTTGGTTAATCATTGTTGATGAAGTGAAGATGAAGTAAGCCATTTGGATATATCAGCTTGGGCTTTGGGAAACTGTGATATGCATTTTTCACTTTTATCTGGTATTAAAAAAATATCTAAGAGCTTTACAAGTAATGAAAACAATGACCTAATACTGAGTCATATAAATTTCATGACCACAGCTGGAGATTCCCCTGGACAGGAGGAGGAGGCCAAAAAAGCAGCAGCTGCAGCCAAGGCGGCTAACCGCCTGCCCGAAGTTCGTCTGGTGGTGCTGGGCTGGAGATGGCCGGGCAAGAGCCTCACTGGAAACACTATCCTAGGTCGAGAGGAGTTTCGCTTGTAGCGAGCAGCCGAGTTCTGTGTGAAGAGACAGACGGAGGTGCAGGGGCGGCAGGTGACTGTGGTCGACACTCCAGGATGGTTCTCTGCTCAGGATACACCACCCTCCTATAAACAGGAGTTAGTGAGGGGAGCATCTCTTTGCCCTCCTGGTCCACATGCCTTCTTGCTCGTCATCCCTGTTGGCATGTTCACAGAAGTGGATCGCACTCGCATAGAAGAGCATGTGAGCCTTTTTGGTGAGCATGTGTGGAAGCAAACAATTGTGGTTTTCACCTGGGCGGATGTGTTGAGGACCATTTCAATCGAGAGGTACATTCGTCGGGAGGGAAAGGAGCTGCAGTGGGTGCTGGAAAAGTGTAAGCGAAGGTACTTTGTCATTAATAACTGCATATTCGGGGAGCATCCCCAGGTGGGTCGCTTGCTAGAAAGAGTGGAGAAGATGGTGGCAGAGGAGGGAGGCCACTACAACCCAGAGGAGGTGGCAGCAGAGAAAAAACCTCTGGATGTGAACCAGAATCCAGTCAGGGAGGTTCGAGAGCTGGGGGCACGTCCCAAACAGAACTCTGGTTTGGCTTTGTCTAAAGCCATGGAGGTAGAGCAGCTTTCCACTGAGTGATGAGTGAATTTTGGCTGACAAGTAAGTCCAAATAAAGTTACAGAATGTTACGGGTTCCTGTAAGGGACCTTTCTGTTAATCAAAGATTGGAATGAAAGACCCTATGACATGCATTAGGTATTTTAAAGGGACTATAATCAACATTTTATGATAACATTCGATAACATGACTACTTCTCTGTGTCTCTGGCAGTGATAAACTTGCAGAAAATTATCACTTGTCTTTGTAACTCCCCTCAGCCAGGCTTCAGATCGCCTCCAGTTTAATGTTTTTTATTTGTGTTTTTGTTTTTTTGTTTTTTTCCAACAGTCACCCAACCTGTTTTGCGTCATTTTTGTCTCTCACATTGGTTGACTCAATTAGGCTTTCTCTACCAACATAGAATCCATTTTTTTCTGGTTTGTGTACCTGATTTTGAGGCTTTCGGGGCATATTAACCTCAAAAAACTTGATTTTTAGTTTGCAATAAAAAAAAAAGGTTCCCAACTGAAACTGAAAACTGACAGGTTTTCTCTGGGAACTGAAATGGGCGTGTTGAAGTCTGCAAATTCTACAGGTGCAACACCTTCTGCCAAACTAGTTCAAGCACCAGAGCGAGAGTGTTGAGACTGAACCAAAACAATTGCTGCTTTTAACTAAAACAATGAACTGCAGGATGCTAAAATGCTCTGTAGAGCTGAGAGAAACTGTTGAGACAGGAGATGATTCCTTGTAAGTCGCCTTTCATATTCCTCCTAGTTATTTTGAATAATTTTTATCAGTAGACAAAAAACATTGATTTTTAGCTGCTTTAAAAAAACTATAGATGGCACTTTTAGTTGAGCCTTTAAAATGGACACGCTTCTTATAGATTATAGTTGCACCAGGCTGGTGTACTGAAATTTGGACTGCAGCAATGAGTGAACATGTATGTCAACACTGTTCCTAACTTTTTTCTCAAACCTCTCATTTGTCATTTCCTTCTCTGAACACTGCTGTAATCACAGTGATATCAGTTCTGCTTAAAGCATATGAAATGAACTTACATTCACAAAACTGAGCCCAAGTAATAATGCACTGTTTGATTCTAGATTAACAAAGCGCTTTTGGCTGAGGAATCCTCTAAATAACAACTAACGGAGACTCTGCTGGACTGCAATGATGGCAAAGCTGCTCATTTAACAAGAAAGAAAGGGGTAAAAATTATAAATGTTACTGAATGTACAAAACAAGTGTGATGAATTTTATTTATTTTTTCAATCAGACATGTTACTGTGTGTTTTAGTCGTGTGCATTCTTTGTTCTGCAGTACCTCATTACTGTGATAATGTGGGATATATATATCTATATATATAGATATATATATGTGGCCTTTGCCTCAAAAATGCCCTTTTTTCATGCTGTCCAAAGATTTGTTCTCCTTTATTTTAACATATAATGATATTTTAAACCTAAGTTGTTGAGAAGTTTGTAGATTTTTAAAAGTGTTGTTGGGATTGTGTGATGGGATGAAATTAATTTAATCTCAAATAAGGAAGTAAAACTGTCACACTTTTCACTGTCATCATATCTACACCCATTGTGTACACTCCTTAGTCGTGACAGATACCACTGGCAGAGCTGCACTACTAAATTTTTACTATACTATTCTGTCGATGACTGTTCGGGAAATGCTTTTTTAACGTTTCCCATCCGTAGTGACCAAACTGTAAATGCTTTTTTCCTGTTGTAATGTGTATTACTCTCTCAAAATGTACAGTTATAAAGCACTCGAGCAGTTATTGATTTTTTTTGTCTGTTCTGTGTTGCCTTAAAGAAATGTTTTTGTTTCCCCTTAGAGGGATTTGATTGAGACAAGGATGTGATACCTTTTAGAGCTTCACCTATTAGTCTGAGTCTAGCCTGAAGCAGCGACAGTACCGTACTTTATTATGCATCATAAATGTGTCTTTAGAGTGCACCATCACTACTCTCATATATTGTAAAATTGTTGCTGTATGTCCTGCACTCTCTATGGAAGCAGGGTTCAAAGTCTCCACAATCAAGGTGTTTGTGGAAGCTATAGCTAAGGAAATGAGAGGTTTCTTTTGGGTCAAGAGGGGAACTAATAAAGGGAGTCTGACTTTTGTGTCCAGGAAACACAAGAAAGGTTGTACACAAGGATGATGCCATTACATTTCCTTTCTTTATAAAAACACCCTTTGAAGCGTTTCCTCATTTGCCTTTCTGTAAAACTGTTTTTTTTTTATTACTGTTGCTTCAGTTAAATGTGCTCTCAGAGAGCCCAGACTTACCACCACGCCCATGAACACCCATCAGTGACCCTGTGTTTTTCTGTATAGGATGTAAACATAAGTCTGTTTGTATACAAGAAAATGCCGCAGGGCCCTTGAAGGTTTTAAAACTGCCGTATTCTTCGGCTTTCAGCAGGATATGCAAGACTTTCCAACTCGTTTGTCAATGTGTCCTATGATTGGATAGTGGTGGGCCTGAGCTTGGTGAAATAGTAGAATATTCTCGGGAGAAACAGCCATATTAAGAGCTCTTTTTTGTAGGCAGCCAGCTGAGGCTCCTCTGTAATGGCCTCATGGAGGAGAGTCAGCTGCTCCAGACAGACCCTCATATCTTCCATGAGGAGGCGTGTTAACTGTGTTTTTTATAGGCCCGTGATAGCTCAGTTTTTCTTTTGTTAGCCACACGGACCACCAGGTGAATCATACAGTGTTACACCACCTAAACAATGTGATTTAATCACCTCTGTCCTGCCTCCAGTGTGTCCGTGTTTATGGGGCTATTATAAGACTGGCTGAGCTCCACAAAGCATATTCAGATGAACCCCCACCTTGAATGTATCCCACTGCTATACATTACTTACCAGTTTCGCTTAGCACTAGTTCAGCTTTAGTTTACCTCTTTAGTTGTGGCATGAATCAGATTCTAGTAGCATATCTACAGTGGCTGTCACTTTCAAGGGCTCTTCTTTAGAAGGTTTGTTCTGTGAAAGTCAAAGATCAGCTCTCACTCCATTGTTACTCTGAATTTACATCTGCTAGTTTTCATCCCAGCCATCAAATCTGGACCTGTTGTCACCTGGTCGATGCAATCACCAACATGGTAAAACAGAAAACTAGTAAGGCCTCAAACAACCGAGTTTAGGCCTGTGATCTTTGGACTGCTTCAAACACTGCAGCTGTTAGCCTTTTGCATGAATTTGTTTATCATCTTTACAGTACAATAAACCCAGTGCTATGCATTCAGATGTGCACTGTGACCATCTCACGCAATGTGGGCAAATGCAGACACATTTGTTGACATTTAACACAGAAATATGAGACGGGAAACAAGCCTGCGCTTGACATATTGTACACTGGCTCCTAAAGAACTTAATGTCACTGATATTTAAATGACTTTAACCCTGAATATTTACTGTTTCAAGCACTGCTGCTGATGTGTTTTGGTTAAATGTCACTTGGCAACATTTTCACTGGCAATCAGCACCCTGACTTGAATTTTTAAAGTAACATTGAACAGCTAATGGACCAGTCATAAAATAAGGTGAATTATTTCATATATAAAAGGGGGAAGAAGTATTGAAATTGATGACAAAATGCCAAACAAATGGACTGAAACAGAATATCAGTCACGAAATAAGGTCAGGAGACAGCAGACGTGCTACAAACAGAAACTGTGTCAGGCATGCAACCTTTGTGACAGTGCCTGCAATAGAGATTCAGTTACTGTTAAAGTCCAGCATGTGAATCAAATTACTCTAAAGAAATGAATGAAAGAAGAGCCGTCTGTCTCTCTCTGGGCTTTTGCTGTTCCCTTTGTTGGCCTGCAACATGGCTCACAGGCTGTCACTATTTACAATAGATCTGCTTGAGATGTATCGCCTTAACATTTAAAGAGCTGTTGTTTTTCCTTTAGGTCCAGATAAATATGTACATATATATTGATCGATCTCTGGGGATTTGAATGCTTGACATGTAAAGGCTTGTAACAATTTGTTATTAGAAAATATCACTTTATTATTAATGTGCATAGGGTCATTTTAAATGCCTGAGCAGTAACTGAAAGCCACATACTATATGTGTAAAAATTAAAGGTACATTATTTAACTTTTTTAGTGACAATATTAGTTAT
>JAPZDV010000013.1:6947417-6963729 GCA_029814665.1 Acanthurus lineatus
AAAGTCTAAATAGTCAATGTACTCTTTGTGTTCTTTTGTGCTCTAATAAACATTACAAATGTAAACAAAAAGTCATGTTAGCTCTTGCAAACTGCTGTTTCTTGTATCAAGAGTGCAAAGTAGGACCTCATTGTGTCCTAGTTTGGCTTATATAAAGCAATAATGCACCTTTAATGACGAGGCTGCAACTTTCTTGGTCATGATTGCTTCTTTTCTTCATTAATCCACCTAATTGCTGAGTCTATGAAATGTCAATAACTACTCATAAATTCTTAGAGCCCAAATAAGTTTTCATATCAGATCAACAGCCTAAAGATGTAGCATTTATTATTGTAAATGACAAGTAAAAGCAGTAAAACCTCACATTTGCAAAGCTGGGACCAAAGATTTTTTTTTGCATTTCTGCCTTAAAAAGGACTTAAACATTTAACTGTCAAAGTAGTTGCAGACTAATTGATTTGCAGGACTATTGAGTCAGCTTGCACTGCTTACTGACTAATCTGGTATAGTGAGCAGCCTGAAAAAAATGAGGATACCAGCTAGTCTTGTTTTAGAAGAGACAGGAAATTTAAAAAATGTGACTAAGTACTAGATTGTGTCTTGTGATGTTGTGAGGAAATAAACTTCTGGAACATGATGAAATTTAACCTTTGCATAGCCATTTTACTTGCTTCTCTTTCTCATAGCAGTTTTGTAGTTTGACCACAAGGTGGCAGTAAAATATCAGGTCAAATAGATGATGGGATGTGTTGACATTAGTGATTCAAAGCGCAAGTATGACCTTGCCTACAATAGATTCATTAACTTGATTTGGAGAATGTAATAGCAGAGTGTCCAACCATCAATACCCACTTATTACTGTTTATTGGCAAAATTGTGCAGCCTGATTGTATAGCACAATTCACTATTTCCTGACTACCTAGTCCAATTCTGTTTTATTTTCCTTTTTGCCACCCAACCAATCTTACAATAAAAACAAGTCTGAAAGCTCTGCCTGGCTTGGTCTGTAATATTTTTTTTCTCTGTCCTCATACCTCCCAGCTAGCTGAGCTCCCCTTTGCAGTCTTGTTTACTCAGCTCTCTCTCTGTACTGCTGTAAAGCTATATCTCCTTAATCTGTAGGGAAGCAGTTCCACTATCTACCTGATCCCAGGATTTCATATAAACCAGGAAGGCTGCATTTTTCACTTTTAAGCTCTCTTTCAGGACCATATGGATGGCTTAAATACAAAAATTGTGTTTTTTTATGTACAGAAATGGACTGAAGGAAGCAATAGGAAGATTTCATACTCAAGTGACTGACCTAAAGTTGGAGCACTGACAGAAAGTGTTCAAGCTTATGTCAGTCAAACAGTGACTTTCCTGCAAATTAATCTGTGTCAAGATCCAATTAAATTTTTTGGCACGCATTTTGAAATTAATTATGGAGGCATTTAAGCTAGAACAATACATAAGTGCTCCAGCTTTCCAGCTGCTCAGTGTTTCTTTGTATTTTTGCTATTAATGTATGCACAAATGGTGATTATGGCAGTGACTTTATATGAAATTAATTTTACCCTTTTGAATTGTGCTTAGAAATATAAATGAAAAAACAAGCAGGTACACAAGACAGGAATGCAATAGAAGTATTCAGAGGATATTTTTGTATTTAACAACATTGTTTATTATTTCAAATGTAATCAAAACAACAGCAGTTACAGAAATTACAGACAGCTATGATACTGTGTGATTTTTGAGTCTCATTGTGTGCTATGGAGTGTCATGATAAGATAAAACAAGGTCACAGTTCTTGTTTCTGTATATTGAGCTGTGGCAATCGTCGCTTAATCTGTTTGACTTAACTTCTTTATTATCCAACTCATAAGTAGGACAGAAAACAATCGCACAGCAGGCAACAACAACATTATCCTGCTTTTATCATCTAAATTAACACTGTTAGAAAGTGGGCATGAAGGTGATTAATCGAGTCCAGTGAAGCGTGTAAAGACTTTGCTTGCGAGACAACCTCAGTGTTTGGGCATTTCCAGACTCGTTTAACAAAAAACGAATCCGACCGTCAGCCACCTTTTCTCTGACTGCATTTTGACAGTGGTTATAAAAACACTTGCAGTTTCAGGTGGCAGTGTACAAAAAGGAGATGTCACAAGCACTTGCAAAGAGCATTTCTCCACAGGGATTAGTCTAACAATACAGGGGAAAAAAGTATATCTGTATGCACTGAAAAAGCCATTGGCCTAAGCATAACCCTCTGTCCCTTATCTTTTGTTGAAAAGGAGTTATGAGGAGTCATAAAGGAGGTTTGTACTCCCTGGTCGACACCAATGAGACCACATCAGAACTCAGTGTAGTTGTAAAGAACGGTCTGTGTGAAGTTTTAAAACAGCCAGTGAGTCTTTAATTTGGTATTTGTGCATGACTCTTTGGGTGTGCAGGTGATGTGATTAGGATGAAATGGTTACATGCATTTAAGCCCCGCCCCCCATAGTAACTGTTGCTACATGCCTCAAGCGTTCCATTCTGAAGTCACGTGCAGTTTACAGTGATAATGTTGGAAATTTCACTTAGAAATTCTTAGTTATTTTGGAAACAATAAGTCCTTGAATTAAATTAGAGAAACACAGGTTGTATTTTCTATCAAAAAGACAATTTAATCTGGCAAATTTTATCAGCTGTAGCTAGTTGGCTAATTAAATGTAAGTTAAAGCTAGACAATAGATTAGCTGACAAAGCGATATCTGACTAAGGTCGGACATTCTGGACCAAAAATCACCTCTCATTATGTGTAGACAATGCACAATATTGATCCTACACTTGTATCCTCTATTTGAGATGCCAAAATAGGTCTGAAAAACATTGGGAATTTTACTTACTTAAAGCATAAGTTAAATCAAAGAGTAACCACTCCGACAGATAACTAGCCAGTGATTAATTCAGACCAGTGACGGTTGAGAGAATGTTGACTGGTAACCACTGATGAAAGTAAGCTAGTTAGCTGGACATGCTAACGACTGCGGGTGACATTAGGGCAGATAATCTATTCCTTACACTCTTTTTCTTGTAGTTTTGGTTATGGGAAAGGCTAAACGAAACGACAAAACTTTAAAACAACCAGTTAAAAACCCTCAAAACTCTTAAAATATTGAGTATTTTTATTGACACAGCCATGTAACGCTTCATTTACACTGTGGACATTACGGTTGCTAGGCTACGATTGCGCAATTGCCGTTAGGGGGAGGGGCTTAGAGAGCAATCGTTGTATTGCAACTTTATATTATAAATAGCTGTTTTCTAACCAGCAAACCACTAAAGCTACAGCTAAACTGTGTGTTCTTGGTGGTGGTATGGCTGCTGAGGAGATGGGGATGTTGAGGTAAATACTTGGAAATATAGCTCACCCAAATGCTGATTAATCTTTGGTCTCAATGTGATGACGACAAGGTGTGATATAACAAAAAATCCAGATGATTGTTATTTTAATGTATTTTCAGTGTCAAACTGAATGGGTGTAATATTGCACGTTTTACTTTTCAGTAGAATTTCTAGGAACGTGTCTCTAAGATGAGTCTACAACCATTGGTGTAAATGTATGATTTTGTCTTAAAATAATATCTAACAGTAGAAATGAGTGTTGAATTTGTGTTGTATATTGTTCAGTGATAGTAATGATTGGAACAGTATTCACATTTAAGTAAAAAAGTAGAGAAAAAAAGGCCACTCATAAAAAATAAAAAAGTTTATCTCTACTGTACTGCTATACTACAAATGTTTGCCATGAGTTACCTGAATCTGCAAATGTTTTGGCCTTGGTATATACATTAATGTGTTGACACGGATGAGCCAATTATAACAAAAACACAGAGTAGCCAATGGTTATGCTGGCAACATAATGGAAAAGGAAACCACACTGTAAATCAAAGAAAAACTCCAAATGTACCAGTGTGTTTTCAGGCTCACTCAAACTGTATCCAGATACCTCAGATTCAAATCAATAAGAATCAACTGTGCAGAGCCAGCTCAAACATATGCACCCATAAAGCAGCTGGATATCTGATCACTACTGTAAACTGCTCTCTTTTGCATTCACTCGCAGACACACACACACACACACACGCAGAATCAATTACACTTTAGAAAATATATTCAGCATTCACACTCACAAGCGCCTGTCTTGTCATTTTGCATTAGTACCACATGTCAAAAGAGCAAAAAAAAAATGTGCATGAAAAAAAAATTGTGCAAACTCTAGTCAGGGACAAAATGGCACAGCAAAAAAGAGGAAAAAAACATAAAAAATTTATCAATGATGTAAGGAATCAATCAATTAACAAATTAAAAGAATTAGAAGGATAAGAGTGTGCCCATCACCCAATAAAAATAAAACTCACTGAGATATTCTCAGTGAACAAGAAACATCTCGCACTTCATTTTCAGAAAATGAAACCAGCCAAACATCACAAACTAATTCAACACCGATGCTGAAAGTTCAGAGCTTTTTCTCTCCGAGCTGCGATCAATCGCAGTCACAAAAGTTCAGCTCGCGTCATATCACACAGCTGCAGTCCCCCTCGTGCAGAGCGCGCAGTGGAAAAGTCAATCAAGCCTGCTATGGTATTGCAAAGCAATACTGACAGTCTATACAAATAAATGTGCCAACCCCTGTAAAATCAACATACTGAGAGAAAAAAGAAAAGAAGTAAAAACCTGATGGATATACAAAGGCCTATACAGTATTACCCCACTGACAATAAAGTGGAAATCTCTGTTCACATACTCTGTATTGTTTCTGAAAATATATATTGTATAATTCACCCCCTCAGACACACCAGTATCCAGTCTAGGCAGTCAGACTGTACAATCCCTACCCAGCAACATGATAGCAGCCATACAAAACTTAACCAATGCTGTCCCCTCCCTCTGTTCCCAGTAGGTCAGCTGTCTGCCAATGGGAGCTGAACAAAGTGGGTTCAAGCCTGGGATCAGTTTTCAGGGTTTTTTCTCACTTCCTCACATCGTTGGCTGCCGTGTCCAGTCTCATGTAGCGCTCAATAGGCCGATTCCTCAGTCTTTAACGAGTCATTGTGGTACGCTGAGCTCCTCCGCTGATAAAACAGATCCTGGAGGTTCCTGGTGAGAACTCCCTGAGGAGCCGGAGGGAGGAGGGCCGGCACAGGAGGGGGGGGGTGCTGCAGGGATGCAGGCGCCCCCTCCTCCCTCAGCACTGCTCGGACTCAATGAAGCCCTCCTTCTCCTGACCCACCGGCTCCACCTCTGCGTAGGCTGGGTGACCCGAACCCCGGCGAAACTTCATGGCCGGCCACCTGCTTGGGCGTCTCTGCACATGTAGAGGAGACGACATGTGTGAGGACAGAGTTTAGAGTAAAGGTCAAAGTTCACAGTGTCATCTAAAGGTTAGGGCTGAGGTTAGGCTTTGGGTTTGACCTCAGGAGAACAAGTGTTCAATATCAATCCCTTTATGAGTATTATTTAAATTCACGGTCTAAAATTGGAGTGTTTCACGCCTTGGATCTAAGTAACATCTACTGCACACTATTTTCAGCCAACAATCCTACGATGCATTGCTCCACATTTTAAAGATTCTGATATTACCACGGACTACTCTAAACCTGCCAGTGATGATGCAAAATAATGACTGACATTTTAACAAAATATCATATTTATAGTCACTATAGATTAAACTATTGACTATTTGTTATACAGAGAGCAGTGAATGAGTGAACAAACGTTCTCCTCATGAATCACTTAAGCAATGCTACATTAAATTAAGGTGACGAATGTGAAGCAAGACTAGAAATGCCACATGAAAATACACCTACACACATCTCAACATTGTGCTTTTTCAGTGTGTGAAAACCTTAAAGGATGAGTCTAATGATCTGAGATGTGAGCAGTTCAATCATTGACATCAAACTGTTTCCTCTGGACTGTTTTTTAAGTGAGGTAAAGCTATGCAATATTTCAGGAGAAAAGAGCTAAAAAGGATGAATTTATGCTGCACATTTTGTTTGTTTTTTCCTACCCAGAAAATCATCTCATGACTGTTTCAGTTCATTTTGTGTTCCCAGACAATAATGTATGTTATAATTTAAAGGCTTAAAATAGTCCCGAACATATGCATTTTAGTAAAATTTACTAAATGCTGCAGTTGCAGGAAATGATTTAGTACATAAACAACACATTTGATTCTTTTTTGAAAGTTTTCATCTTCAGCAGTGACTGGACAGGAAAGTCAGGAAGCTCTGAGAGATTGAGACTAGTTTGGGGGTTTTTATGATTTTATTGTTGACAGTAATAATAATTATGGTATACCACCTGCCTAATCCTGTAAAAACTCGTCAAAAGAAACGGATAAATTCTCTAACAGATGTACAGTATGCTGAGGTTCATCAGGGAGTTCCTGTGACTGACAGTGACCTTGTAATACTGACAACGAGAACAACTTTGAACAAGAGCAGTTTTGTTTGAACGCGACTCGGTGTACTACACTCTCCAAACAGCACCTCCTCGTCCTCAGGGAATTCACATTCATTTATTAAGAAAGACTGTGTGCACCAAGTTTCATCATTCCCCTTTGAAAGTATCGCTGCATATTTATGAGTCAGGATTTGAAGGATGAAATGCACTGAATATGGTGTGTTTTTGTTCAGATATCTTTTCTTGCCATTACACTGGAATGTCTGAAGCTTTGGGAAAAATGTTTCTTATTAAAACTAAAGGACTTTGTACACTTTCCTAACATAATGACTATAATCTGGCAAGTGATAACTGTTTGCATTTTAAAGAGCCAAGGATTTAGAATTAAGGGTGGTCTTTTGGCAGAATGTGGCAGAAACTGGACGTAATATTTACAAGTATGTTTTTATTAAAGTAAAATCATTTTGTTTTCATTGTATGCAGGTCCTCTTCCACAGAGTGTGGCCATGTTTCTACAGTCCCCCTGAACAGATAAACCAAACATTGGCTCTACAGAGGGCCTTCATTTGTTTTTTGAAAGTTTAATAGCTTCTCCTACATGCTGGGAAAAGGGAGGGTGAACAGAGGGATATTTAGTTGATTTCAATCTGCAACCTCACTGCTAGATGTCACTAGAACCTACAGCCCGGACCTTATTGCCAAAAACTTTTAACTGATTAAAATAGTCAGACAAAAACAGTGCGTATGTCTTTTCCCTAGCAAAGACTAAACATGGTACTAAGGATTTAAATTCCAGAATGCTAAATTTAGGAATAAAATGGTTGCATAATTCATCATTCAAAGCATCAAACCCAAAGCAGTTCATCTCTTTTATTGAAGTAGAAGCTTAATACCTTTCCTTATCCCACAGGCCTGTAAAATGTTTTTTTCCCCCTGTTTATCTAGTTTCTAAGAATATCTATTATTGAGTTAACACAAAACTCCCATGGAAAGGTCCATTCAGCAGCTGTTCTGGAGCTCAGTGATCATACAGATTACAGTCTTCCTCGGCAGATGAATTTGCTCAGTTGTCCTTACATCAACTTCTTGTACATGTTATTTAAAGTAAAAAAAGCTGGTTAAAATGAAAACTTATTTCTGATCTTTTAAACAGTCAGTCAAGTAAATGCTGCCAATCACGAGCTTCAGCATGGACCTCATGGTAAGAACTTTCACTCTTGATGAACCATATCATTTTTCAATCAAACCCATGAAACTCCAGACATTATATCCAAAAGCAACATCTCAACTCACCTCAATGAGGAAGAGGCTGGCTGCAGAGGTCGGGTGATGGTAGACGTACACGGTGACCAGCACCCCGGCAACCATGATGAGCATCACCAGGAGGATGCCGAGGATCAGACCGATGTGCAGAGGGTGTGTACCCGGCACCCTGTCCACAGCACTGTCTGCAGGCATCACTGCAAAACAACACCAAACAGAGTCGTTACAGCCTCTACTGCAGAGATAAAGATCTAGTGTATTTATAGATTAACTCTTAAGTGTTTATAGTGGTTTTACTTCCAGCCCTTTTTCTAAAGTTTTATTAGCAACTTTACTGAGTACTAATGTTTTTCTTTATTATATGTCTCTGGTCCGAAGGGTGCAAATTAGCTACAAGGCCAACCCAAAACTGTCTCCTATAAATAAACAAGTAAACATGTCGATAATATAGAGATAATTTGGAAAAGAGCACCAAAATGATTGTTTCCTTCTCTAGCTGTAGTTCTGTTTCTGGCCAGCAGGGGTCACTCATCATTCACAATACCTTTTTTTTTCTTAAATGCACAAATATGCCTTAAAATTGTCATATTTGTAGCCAAAAATTAGCAAAAAGAAAACCACATTTTAAAAAAAACTGAAAATTTCATCTTAAAACTCTTTCAGCCACGAGCAAATGAAAACACTTATGTTTATTCTAATTTACAGAGGATTTAATAGGTTTTTTATGTCTTTGTAAAGGTGATTGAGGGGACATTTCCTTCAGTTGGAAGGCAGATTCAAGGCTCGTGCTTAAACTGCGTCATTGGCACTCTGAAGCCTGATCATTCTGGTCTATTTAAGCATTCATGAGCAGTTTCTTCTCCCACAAATATGAGCAAGAGTTAATCCCAAGCCAAGGTTAGCAGCATATGGAACTGATAGGGAGAGGATGCTAATAAGAGTCCTTTTGTAGCCTCTGGTTGTGCAATGCAATCTGAAAAGGCTGTACATAGTGACTACAAGATAAGTCTGTCCTTCAGCAAGCCTTGGATGATATTACTTGTCTTTAAAGTACTTCATCAGATTCACATTGGAGCCTGGACCCAGCAGGTATATTGAGAGAGTGTCCTGTAACCTCCTGGGAAAATCTGTTGTCATTGATGCAGGCACAACTTCCAAACAAAGGAAAAAACAAGGGAATTTTCACCTGCAATTTGTCAGTAAGAGGAGCATATTGAATGAGAATGAAAGGACAGAAAGACGAGATAGAAACAGCTCTGAATGCTGGCAGTGAAACACTGATCATAGCAGGGGAGAACTAATGAAGTGATTATGAAACAAATGGCAGGGATGCTGCCCTCGTGGCTTATCTCGCACAGATTTACAGCAGGTTCAGTCCAGATCTCTTCACAGATTTCTTCTTATTCTTCTTCTGTGTCCCCCCTGACAACCTCTCCCCCGAGCTCCTCCTTGGCTTTAATTAGCAGCTATAGCCGCTGCCGAGCTTGTCAGCCAACCAGCCTCTCCACCGGCTCCCCGCCTCATTGATTTCCAGCACACAGAATAACCGGGTGGTAATCAAACCTGTCCGATCTGTGCGGGCAGTCACTGCGAATGTGTGCTTGTGTAAGTCAGTGTGGCCTTTATGTGTGCTACTTAAAATTTTTAAAAAAGGACTGAGCACAGATGTTTTTCTGTGCTGAAACATCTCCAGTAATGGCTTCATACTCACAAAACAAAACAACAGATTACCTCCATTGTCTTTAATCTGACTGAAAACTGTTTCATTATGCCATTTGGTGGTGAGCGTAGTGTTTTTCATGACAGCTCTCAGAGCAGACTGTCAGTCAGTCTTACATGTAACAACTCAGGAGCCCTACTTTTAAAAGAAAAAACAACTTGGCAGAGAAAATGACATTATGAAAATCTCAATGCTACGCTTTACTTCTAAAAAAACATCAGCATGAGGGGGTTTGATTTTCTCAGAAAGGCATTTTTCTTGTGTTTATCCGTCAGAGCTGAGAGTCTAACAGCCATCTCTGGGTCAGCTGGAAGCCCAAACGGTGCCACAGGCTGTTGTTAGTCTGGGGTGTTGAGAGGTAAGCGGGGGGCAGGTGACTGAGCGGAGATGTAGACACAATGAGAAAATCAACAGCCCAGCAGCTAAATAACCAGCAGGATACTATCAGACACGGTCATGGGTCTGGACAGACACTTCTGGGTGGTACAAGCAAACTAGTAAAACAGAGGAGATTATCCAGGGTCATCATGGGCTTAAAACATATTTTTTATTCCCTTTGTCTGCTTTATTTTTCCATTTTTGTTTTAATCACAGGGTGGAAAAGCAGTTTTAACCACTTCAAAAAGCTAAATCACAGTCTGACACTAGCAGATGAGCTCAAAGATAGATAATAGACTTAGAGGATTAATTGATACATAAAATTGTTGTCCAATTGTTGTTGTTATATTTCAATGAGCCATATTGGCTAAAAATATTCTTGAGTTCATAATCACATTAAGGGTTGGTGATATTTACAGCATCAGGGCACAGAAATGGCACATTTTCAGCAAACTGCCCTTAATTCATTCTCCATTAGCTTTGTCCTTATGACTGCCAGAGGACTAAGTAAACACTAATGGACAGCAGAGCTCTTAGACAGCAATAAATAGCACGAGAGCTTTAGAGAAAGGACGAATGAGAGCGATGGGAACCCAGTCAAGCTGCTCTTCTTTTTTCAGCTCTACATTAGTGGCAACACATGAGCACAACAGTTCTCTCACCTGGCTAATGGCTTTTTTTCCAGGACGTTTACAGTACAACCTGAGCAGACCTACATTCAGCCTCTGAGGGCACTGAGGAGGGCTGGCGTTGAGTAGCAGCTCCACAGAGGGAGGGAGGTTTGCTCCTGTTGTTTCTTATCTCAGCACTTCAGTAGCTGCAAGCTCAACGCTTCCTACCACAGTCGCGGTCAGAGGACACCTTGGTGTAACTGGCTGATACCAGAGCTTAACAGTGAGGATACAAACCACACTGTAAACCGTCTGATTAATGCAGAGGATTTATAATATGTGCAAAACCTTTTGTCTAAAATCAGTGAATCATTTTGTCTTGGACAGTAGAAATTCATGCTTTGCATGTTTTCCACTCGGTACAATAATTCTGTCGCCTTTCTCACAATTATTCTTCACCTTGAATAACGTTACTGGCAGGTAGGTGGTGGAAAAAAACACCAGATATCATCACAGTGCCAGACGCCAGTGTAAGAGTGCTGGAGTGATGGGAAACGTGCAGCGTTTTGTGTACTGAAAGTGTGATGGAAGCTGTGGATTTTCAATTCCTCTCAAGCAGGAAATGAAACATTTGAGAAGCTGTCTCTAAAAAAATTGATGGAGCTTTAAGTCGTTTCATAGTTCAGATGTTTTTCACATGCACATGCTAACCTGTTCTGTGCTTAAACTGAATCTCATGCTGTATGTAATGTAGCATTTTCCATACAACCTTATTGTGATACTCTGATCTAAACCAAAAAAAACCTGTAGCTTTTAGCTCTGGTATCAGTTTTTTAGAGTTTCGTTTTATTGTTTTTCTCTTTTGCTGCTGTGATCAGCATGAAAATGAAGTAATTTTTCAATAGATGGTTCATTCATTCCCCTTTTGCACCTTTTAAAGCTTAATTTTATGCTGGAGGACATTTACCCCTGACTCTTTTTATGTACCATTAAGCATTTCAACAGATTTTATGCTTAATACACCCAGACAGCAAATAATATGCAGAAATAGACAGAGTTACTATTCTCAACAGTGATCGTGCTTATTTATACAACTTATTTCTCTAACATAGGCTGGATATATATGTTTTAATGAAATTTAAATATGTTTTAATTTTAGATTTTTTTTCTTATATACTTAAATTCTGTTAACACAAACATGCAAAACAAGCTACTTTAACAATGTTTTAAGCTGAATTTTCTTTCCCTCTATCATTTCTTTTTATTTGAATCTTTATAGTAGTCAAAATTTAAAAAGGCACCTTAGCTTTATGTTTGGCCTGCAACTTTGTTCTCCAGGAGCACAGCCACATCTTAAGGAAAAATATACATACAATTCCTCTGAATATTGCAATTGGGACCAGTGTTAGGCTGTATAACGTGATGCAACTATAACATTTAGGCACATCCATCTACTCTTCCTCACATCAGTCACTGTAATTGATTGCTGCAGCACACAAAGGACAGTTAAGCATTACAGTTTGCAGCAGGATCAAGTTTATCAGCTGACTGAGCCACTCGTCCTCCAAAAAGATTAAAATAGCAATCAGGGACCAATAAGTCAGCACTGAAAACAAAACGGGAGGTGGTCAAGGAAACACACAGAGAGGGATTTAAAGGCAGAGTTTAGCAGCAGCCATAGCAACAACGGCTACTGGACACCTCGGCGGCGGGAGATGAGGACTCACCCTGGTTGTCTCTGAGATGCAGCGCGATCTTAGTGTCGTCTGTGCGGAGACAAAGAGAAAAAGATGAACAAGTGTCAGATATAATACTCCATATTTCTCTCTGTAGTTTGCTTTTGATGCTCAGACAATGTAAATAACTCCCCAAAGGTCCCAAATGAGATTTGAAGCTTATTTCATTAGTGGACCATCTTTCTTTCAGCATGAAATTTACTACACTTAAAATCTGATTAAAAATTAAAGCTTTGAAATATAATGGCCCAGCATGCATAATTCAACTCATAAAAGCTGTCTGGGGTTAACTATACATGTGAAATATGGAAATACGGCGTGACCCACTTCTCCTGCAAAGGGTAGCAGACATTTACACACACCATAGGATTGACATTATGCAAATGCAGCACATACACCAGCAGATATATTTCACTGAACGGTGTAATTCAAAAGGATTTTCCATTTCAATTCTCAAAAGAGCTGCTGCAGCCTCATTTTGGCATCTGAAATGAATCATTAAATCAGATATGGCACTGTAAGCGACCGCATGAAATTCAGTCCAAGTGAATCCCACACAAGAGTGATTAAAGAAATGAACCCACAGACACTGTGTGTATCTGTTTGCTTCGCCAAAATATCTGTATTCATATAAGTGTTCACACTAATAACACAGATTTACCCTGGAAGATAAAGAGCTTTTAAAATGCTTTATTTTTTTAGTGTTTAATTGTTTTTGCTTCTATTTATACTCCTCCTATATACAAGTTATGTTTCCAAAGTAACATAATATCTACAATGTACCCTCATTATTCAAATATTGAAGTTCGATTTGCACCTTAAATTGTGCAAAAGTGTTCGAACTATCTCCAAACAAAAGTCTGCACGACTGTTCAATGTGGAATAGAAAAGTAAAGATAGAACAGGAGATTTTTATGGGTCCATGTTGTCTGATTTTTCTTTAAAAACTCAAGGTTGTGTGCATATTGTGACGAGCAGATGAATTTAAAGTTGGTCTAAAACTTTTGAAAATAAAAAAACTGCCCTAATTGTGCTGTTGAGACACTTTCTGACGTCAATACATGATCTTTATATAAAGACAGGAAGCCCAGATGAACACAAGATTTCTCTAGCGTTTACAATAAAGAAAGGGAACAGAACTGACAAAAAAGTGGCTTTTAAATTAAGTGCAAAAAAAGGAGGTTGTACATGTGATGTCCAGGCGAAACCAGAGTGACAAAGCTGTTGATTTAAAACAGTAACTTTAAAACCAGGACTGCTGTTTTAAACCACTTTTGTTGTAGCTGTAATTGGCAGCTGGCTGCATTTCCTCTGAAGCAGACATAACAATTTATAAGAATAAAAGACGACCAAACTTCTTCCACCCACACTGATACATTCTTTTCTTTCAGTCTGTCTCCTTTCCTTTCTGTTTTTCACTCTCTCGTCCAGCTGCAGGTTTGTCAGCACGACTGTGAGCCACCCAGCCTGCTCTCTAACCTGACCTTTGACCCCTGCAGCTGAGCAGACAGGTGAGAGGTTTGGGAAATTGATCCCCTCTGAATGACCTCTTGACTTCCTGGATGCTAACACAAACACACAAACAGTCACACACACACAAACCAAACACATTTTACACCCCCGGTCCTGTGTTAGTCCTCTCTCCGTGCCCCTGGTTTGATCTGCAGGGTCATTCGTCTCGCTTTGACTCACAGCCGGACAGTTTTCACACTGAACTCTCTGCATCGACTCTCATCCCAGCACCCCGACTGCGAGGGAGTGTCCATTCACACTCGGCCCCCACAAGATGATTAATGGAGAAAAGGTCGACTACTGAAAGTAAATACTTTTTTATGAGAGTGAAATAATAGAAAAATCCAGGCGTGAATGTGGAGAGCCTCAAGAAACTCAAGGAGAGAGAACAAATATCATCAAGGAGAAGGTAGCAGAGTGGACAAACACTGCAGACGCTGCACTTTTACTCAACAACAGAGTCCATCTCCAGTTAATCTGTTAGACTTTCAGGACTATCTTTGGGGATTTAGCTGTTTTGGGGAAAAAAAACTTTTTAAAAATCAGCAGTTAGTCTGTTCATTTAAAAGCACTTTTGATTGCAGTGGTTACAAAGTGCTTCAGATTAGAAAAGAAAGAAATGGGAAGATGCGAGAAATTGTAGGAGATTGACAAGAAAAATATAGATTTAAACCAAAATAGAGAAAAAATTATAGCATTGAAAAATAGTCGAAGTTAGAAAGTTAGTTTAAAGATGCTTTTTAGAGCTTTTTCAAAATCAAAGAAGAACAACTCTAAAGCATCATAACCTCACAGTAAGGTCAAAGCTTTATTAAAAGAAGCCAAAAGTCCATTAGAGGGACCTTTAAGACAGATTGTTTGCAGCCAAAACATGAACTTAAATACTCCCTTTCAGCCATCCTCACTAATTCTAGCTTCTTTTCACATCAGGACCTCATTATAAAGTCCATGTAAAGAGGTCAAACACCTCTGAAAAGTCTTTTATTCAAACTTTATCCCAACAATCAAGTCTGAAATATTCTTCATTTGACCCGTTGCTAATCCCATTAAAAGTTCTAGTATTGTCTGTGTAGGAAAAGTCTGATTTACAGCTAATTTCTCTTTGACTCACTGCAGAACAAATTGTCCCCAACAAATGTATTACTTCCTCTTGTTTGAATAACATTTGGTAAAAACTACAATGCCCATCTGTTTTTGAAAATTACAGCAACCCTTTAAAATTCAACCTTTAAACTTCAGTGTTCTGCTTTACATTTAAATTTTACCCAAACCCTTGCATTTACTTTTGCATTTCTTCTCCTTGTATTTTGTCAAAAACTCTTTTTGTTCTGGACTAGTTTTACCTGAGGACTTCTTGTAATTTGTTGCAGAGGTCTTCTGTGGTCTTTATCCCCAGTAAAGTAAAAATTATGTGTTTCACCGTCGATCATTTAAGTCCAGTGTAAATCTGCATCTGTTTTCTGTTGTCAGACAACTGAATTGTTGTGAAATTTGATTGCAGCTCATTATTTGTAGAACAGTTTTCGACAGCTGCGCTATGAGGATGGAAATATTAGATGTTTAAAATAAGTGATGATGGGGAAAGTTAGCAGTGACATTCAAGCACAGCCACAAAGTATCTGTTACATGCTCTAAATGAGCTGAAATCTAGATTTATGCTTGAAACACAAGCAGCAAGAGGGCAAAACAACTCCCAACTATTTTATTAATGTGGCTACTAAAGAACAGACACTCTGCTTCTACAATTTTTATGTTACGCAGAGCTTTGACTTCATATCAGGGGGATTTTGTCAGTAAATTCAAGTAAAATACAGACAGTTTGTTCTTTGCAAATGTGTCGCAGGAAACAAAGACATGGGGGTATTTTGACCACATGGTACCCCGTGGTAATACTAGTCTTGTGCAAACAGGGCTAAAGACACATTTCCATCCACTGTGATGGACAGTAAAGGTTTTCTGAGTTTGTGCCAATTACACACTTAAAGCCAAATGTCCCTCAGAGGCTTAGCTGCTCTATAGACGACGTCTCATGTTCTTAAGAGGATGCAGTAAAACCCATTTATCACAGAGGTCTGTGTGTCTGCAGTAACTAATGTCCATCAGCTCAATGTGCCCCCTGTGCATCGCAGTCATCCTTTACTTAAGTAAAAGTATCAATACTACACTGCAAAAATACTCAAAATCATGTAAAAACCTCACTTAAAAGTATGCATAATCAAAAATGTACTTAAATTATCAAAAATAAAAGTACTCATGTTGCAGTGAAATGAAGCCTGTCAGTGTTTTACAATTATTTCTCATGGTTTTATTAGCATTACTGTTGCATTAATGTATATGTTGCATTTTACTGATGTAGCGGTGTCAGGCTGAGCTAATTTTCCCTACTTTTTAGTGTTGAATAGTTTAATCTACAGCAATTTATCATATTCTAGATCACTGTGTTTGAGAATCTTTATAAAGTCATAAAAACAACGTGTTTTCAGCTTTGTTGAGGGATTTTAAAGAGTTTATTCCAATTAAGATGTGGGAGAATTTCTAATGCAAAATCACAAAATTCTGAGGCATATGATTTTTTAACTGATTATGAAGGGTATGAAATATCAAAATTTTTTAAAAAATGCAGCTAGTAACTAAAGCAGTTAGACAAATGTAATGGAGTT
>JAPZDV010000013.1:6963829-7029611 GCA_029814665.1 Acanthurus lineatus
ATAAAAGTGCTCATGTTGCAGTGAAATGAAGCCTGTCAGTGTTATACAATTATTTCGTATGGTTTTATTAGCATTACTGTGGCATTAATGTATATGTTGAATTTTACTGATGTAGTAGTGTAAGGTTGAGCTAATTTTTACCTTTGAGTAGTTTAATCTACAGCAATTTATCATATTCTGTAAGATCATTGTATGTGGGAATCTTAATAAAGTCATAAAAACAACCTGTTTTCAGATTTGTGACGACATATTGCCGAGGGATTTTAAAGACTTTATTCCATTTAAGATGTGGGAGAATTTCTAATGCAAAATCACAAAATTCTGAGATATATGATTTTTAACTGCATAAGAAGGGTATGAAATATCAAAATTTTTTAAAAATGCAGCTAGTAACTAAAACTGTCAGACATATGTAATGGAGTTAAAGGTGTAATATTTGACACTGATGTGGTGGAATAGAAGTATAAAGTTGAATAAGATGGAAACACTAAAGCCAAGTAAAAGTATCTTGAATTTGTACGTAAGTGTGTACATTTCACCACTGCAGACATCTCATACATTAACTACAACAAGAGACACTGCATAGAGTAGAGTGAGAAAGATTTTGGTATTGATTACAAACACGGAATTTCATACTAGAGAAGGTGAACAGCTTCTTCCTTTCAATCTGATTTAACATCACAACATCTGGAGATGATTAAGATTAACTGCCTGTTTACTTAAATAAATTGCACAAAGGGCCATAAAAAGTGAATTGGTCCAACTATTGGCATCATAAATTCAGCCAACTCGTAACTCTCACGTCTCAAGAGACAAGAGGGAGAAAAATAAAAGAAATGGAAGGAGACAAACTTTAAAGGACACCTTGGCTGTTTTCCTGTCATCAGCAGAAGAATCCTGCCTGCTCCTTTCAAAGAGGATTTGCATTAGATAATTCTGAGATTATGCTGCAGTATGGTTGAGGTTAGCTTCCCGCTGGGGTGCAGTGAATCATGTGCTCCAGACTTTACACTGCAGTATCAAAGGAGGACGACTCCCTTGAACTTTTCTGGGAAATACTGTCAGTGAAGCTGGATTGAGGTACGTTACTAATGACAGTTGAAATATTTTATCTTCTAATATCTCTGCCCTTAATGTCATGTTTGATATATGAAAACATAACATTGGTGCAGATTCTCCTTCAAACTTGCAGCATTTTTTATTTTGTGTCATAATTCTATTCTTTTCTTTCTTTATCACTGAATCATTCATTACTTATGAGATAAATACACTCATCATGACCTAAACTTCATGTCAAGGATCAATTAGATTAGAGTCGTGGCTTTGACCCAGAGACCAAACAGCAGTGGAGGAGCCTGTGGTTTCCATTTACTGAAGAGGGCACGTCAGGTCAGGACCGCCACCAAGACCATGTTGGGGGGGTTTTCTTTGATAATTGCAAGGTTGTGCATGATGAAATTGTCAGACTGTTAATGCAGAGTGACACTGCAGTGTTTTGAGGGAGAACATTTGGTGCAAATGACCTGAACCTTGGCACAATTGCAACTGGGCTCTCCAACATGACACAGCGCCCCGCCAGAAATGATTGGTAATGCGTGAATATCCTGCCTGAAACAACACAGTCATTGCTTTTCGACTCCCTAGTGGCTGGATTAGTCTCCCTTTACGTTTGTTTTGTTCGTAAAACTGAAGTTTAGTCTCTGGTTTGAAGCCATATAGACCAAAGCTTCATGCTCCATCATGAACCTGTAAATGTGTATCTGCAGTGGTCACAAAAATGCATGTAACTCAAGCATTAATGATGATCGAGCTATAAAATTTGAAATACTTCATCATTTAAGTTACTACTTTCTCCTGCTACATGAACATCACTGTACATTGCTCAGTTTGCGTGCAGCAGGAATAATCTCTCAGATAATCCTTACACTCATAGTGGCAACAAATACTAAGAGTATCATATCTGACATTGTTATATCCACCATTTAGTGTGTGAGCAAGTAAGTACAGACAGATTTCTTTTATTTGCAACCCAAATATTTCATCTGTAAGTTCTTTTTTTAAATTTTAGCTGCTTGTTCTTGTCTTATTTAGCAGAATTTAACAACTGGATAACAAACCAAGCTAACCTCTGTGCTAGCAGTCAGATGCTCATATGTTTCTACAAGAACATTATCAGGAACTCTTTTTTGCTGCTGTTGGGTTTGTACTCTGCTCAATTTTACACTGTTGTTGTCTGTGTGTACATTTAATAGATTATTGTAGTGTTGTCACTTATTGTTGATTTTTCACTGCTGATATTTTGTTAGATGAAGCTGTTTAAAGATTTTGCTGTTAGCTGACTTCATTCCTGTGAGGCAGGATCCAACCAAACACTTACTCCATACATGGTTTAGATATCTGCACATTGCCTTCGTGGCTTTATGGGAAATACTCAGCATAACTCTTTTGACTTTCTGTTTAACCGAAGTGTAATTTCATGCCTCTGTTCTCTGTTTTGTCTTTTTCTCTAAAAGCCCACAGTCATTGAACCCAACAAGAAAGAGCCCTCAAATGTAAAATGAGACCTTGAAAGACAGAAAGAGACTTCAGGTACTAACGAGGAACAGTTTTCAGAGAGATCATACCGTAAAGTCACTCTCCACTTACTGTGACAAAAGCCAGTGCTCAATTTAATTTCCTATTAAATGTTCAGTCTTCAAAAATAATATTTTTTAGTCACTGCAGTCATGATCAAACAGTAAATGTTAATGCTTGCATGATTAACCTGAAAAACTGATTAAGGAGAGCAAAAGCAGGATGAGAATACTTTTGATCCGTCAGCCGATCCATCATCAGAAAAGGACGTTTTTAGCAGTAAAAGATTCCTGAGAACAAAGATTGATGGCGAGCCAGCGGAGCCGAACGACGTGATCACAGGTTTGTGTGGGTGCATCTATTTTGGACCGGAGAGATTTGTCTAATTCAATCTGCATTGTTTAAAAGTTGGTACAAACACAGCTGCTGCGCCTTGCTCCGCTGCCTGCCATCTGGAATATATTTATGCCTTCTCCCAAAAAAAGAGAGAAGCGTCTTGTGCGTGTTGTAAAAGAGAAAACACATCAATACCAATAAAGGACGGTTCCAGCAAACGCACTTCATTTAGCATCTTGCCAGCACAGAGAATCCATCATGACTTGACGGAAAAGCTCTGGACTCTGGCACTTTATGCGCCGTGGCCTCCTTCCAGATGTGATTGCTGCTTTACCTTCAGTGGGGACGCTGGTGGGTGGGTGGGAGGTGGAGGGTGCATCCCTGCCTGCTGTGGCCTCTTTGCTCTTGGATGTCGTTTTGGCGACGACCGTGGTGGTGAAGGGGTACAGATATGTGGTGTCGATGATGTCGCACATCTTGTCCTTGGTCTGAAAAAAGAGGAAATGCCGTCATGGAAGAAGCACATTAACATATAAACATATTAAAGGTCTTCTCTATAAATATTGCAGCTGGAAAACAAAACACACATGTATTTCATCAGATTCATGTCAGTCTGATTATTATAAGTCTGTGTTTTAATGTCTTACCTCATCTGGGCAGCTGTTGTCCACCCAGTCCTGCCGATGACGGTCAAAACCACTGGAACATCTGCAAAAAGGAAAAACAGAGATCAGTCAAAACATAAATTTTTAGTATTTCCAGTAAATGTGGTTGTTTAGTTTATGGTTGAAGGATTTGTGAGACACAGATTAAAGAGAATATTATGAAAAACAAATCTGATGTTTGGTAAAATATATTATATTTTAGTTGAACACAATCAATGTGATCGTTTCTTTCGACCTTTTTTGTTCTAATAAACTCAACTCAAACCCCAAACAACCTTTTTAATTCAGAGTTTTGTTAATTTTTTTTATATAATTATGATATATTAGATAAAAAGATTTACATTTTCCAAAGTCTAATCTTGTCTCTTTGTCCTAATTGTTAAGTCATCTTTTGTTATAAGCCAAATAATTAGCAACTTGAGTATTTCAAAATAAAAGAGCCTCTCTTTTCTCCTATTTTCAACCTGAAAACATACATTTGTTGAACTAAATGTGACTTGGGATGCCAGGAAACGCCGCCCATCATAAAGTTATTAAATCATAGCGGCTTGCTAAACAGCATCATGCATCAGAAGTGTGTGTTTGGATCCCATTTTAATTTAAGCCAGCAGTCGAAGGACATGTGGGTGGAGGTCAACAGTCCACAGCTCTGTGACTTGCTGCGCCCACTTTTGAACGATCTAATCGAGTTTTAGATTTAATTTAAATCTCATATTATATCCCACCCACATGTTCTGTTTTCAAATATATCAGACTTCTTTTTAAAGGACGGTGGATTGTTGAGGCGTGACAAGAAACAAATGACAGGGAGGGAAAATGAAAAGCAATAAAGGCCTTAAACTTGAATTAAAGTGGGGCACATTGCTGTTACAGTATGTGGCAAAATGCAGACTTTCTGTCTGAAGTCCAAGTTAAGATTTTCAGAGGCTGAGCTGTGCTTTTCATGATGAACTCAGTGATCTTAATGTGTAAAAAACTGGTGCAATGGCCCTTTTACAGATTTGCCGTGTGATGTGAACCACGCTTAAGGGAGTCACAGACATGATTTATCATTTTATATATTAATACTTAAGGTTTTTTCACTCTGCGCCGAGCTGAGAGGCAAACATCTGCACCTCCCACTGCTCCCTCCGAGGTCTGGATTCGAGGAGGGAGCAGCTTTGTATGAAGACGGAGGATCTGCGAGGGGGGAAGTTCAGCGGGTCATGGGGCCTTGGGATAAAGCTGCTGTTGAGTCGACTGTGCATCACGGTCCAGGACTTCTAATAACCTCAAAAGGCAGACGGTAATTGAGGCGGCAGCTACTAATCCTTCATGCTGTAAATGGATCAAATTATAACTCGCCCACTAGTGGACTTGAATCGTTCTTTCTCAGCCTTTTTGCCACAAACTGTGTCGTGTCTCGAAGGAGAAGTTAGTATGCAAAGCGGTGAACCCACTCAGACCGCTCTGTCCAGTAAACTGAAGTTGAAACGCTTTGGTGGGCTGCCAGTTTTTTATCACTGCAGGTAGGCGATGTACAGAAATCCGGTGGTTTAAAACCAGCACTGGTGTCTGTGCTTTGTGCTGTGGGGGCAATATGAGTCCAGTCGAGTCTCAGTCGTCCCCCGGAAGGCCCCATTTCTCCAGTGAACATATTGTTATGGTAATGTCTTGATGTGAAGGAGTCCATTTTCATCTTTCTACCTCTCTTATCATCCAATTTCTTTTATTTCCCCCCCGAAAAATTCTGCCTCATCTGTTCAATCAGGCGAGATAGATTCCTCCACTTAATCCCCCACTAACCCCCCACGCACACACTGTTTTCTCCCCTGGGGAGGGAGGAGAAGGGGAGTAGAACGAGGGACAATATTACCGAGCAGGTCTGGTCCAACCTGTCTCGATGGGGAGCTCGTGTTTTATTTCTTCTCAATGGCATCCATCTATTGCAGTGAGCTACAATGCTTTTAATTACAAATGTGCAGAGGTGCTTCATCTGAATTTAAATGAGCCCACGAATGAGGATATTTCTCCTCAGGTGTCCTGCGTTCACACAGCAGGATGAATAGATTTCATTATGGCATTTTTATTCCCACTTATTGAAATTCCATCTCGTATTAATGGCAGACTTGCAGTTATTTTTTGCATTTAAAAGGGCGGAAATTAACCTCATATATTTGCTTAAGTATCATATTAAAAGTCATAATTCTTGAGATTTTAATGAGTTCAAACCCTGTTTTTAATACCATCTACTGTCGGCATGTTTTAAAGCAAAAGTCATTAAGTTGCTTGTATTCTATAACTGTCTCTCTATACAGTAGTTTACCTTTGTTAGCAACAGAGTCCTCCTTTAAATTTTACCTTCAACTTACTTCAAAATAAAATAAGTAAATAAATTAAGTGTTAATTGCTACACACTTGTTTGTACATATTAAATATGCTGCTCACACATTATTGCATCATTGATAATTATCTTATAAATATATAACACTTCTGCAAATTAACTACTTTGTTACTTAAAGTACAGTTTACTGATATTACTGTACTTTTATTTGAGAAAGATCACGAATGCAGGATTTTTACATAGTTTCATTATTCAATTTACTATAATAATAAACTAAATATTTGTCTCATTAGCATAATTATCTGGGGGCTTCATTCTTGATGCTCACCAGCTGTGTTTTTTAAGGTAAACAGATCTATAAAATTCCTCTAAACACATGAATGCTCAGCTACACAGACACTTAATGGCCCTCTATGGATCCACTGACTTCTGCTCAGCTTTTATTAACCTGCTGCACAACAAATCGAGTTGGTTCTGACCAAAAGCGGCGCTGCGCTCTCACCTTCCCAGCACTTCACTCAGAAGAAAGTTCATTGGGGTTGTTCTCTTAAAATGTCAGCGCCTTTCATTAACCCCCGGAACCGACGAGGCTGCCTTGGTTTTTAATTAGCGCACGCTTAAAGCATGTTTGCCTTTTCAAAGGAAGTGGCTGAGGGACACAAAGGGCAGAGAGAGGCTGAACAGTCAGATATTAACACAGTTAGAGAGCTAATTAAAATGCTGCTTAATGAGCTCGCTGCCACGGGCGTACAGTATCTCTCCACGCCGTCCGTGAACTGCTGAGAGGGAAAACACTTCATGTTGCTGCCCCGTAAATTAATTTGTCTCTGTCAAAGGCAGAAGGGGAATTTAAGATGCAGAGTGAAGGAAGAGTCAAATTCAAAACCTCGTGTTAAGTCCTAAATAACAAATCCCAGCAGACGGAGCACAAGTGCTGCACGTTTTTTCACTCAGCCACATTACTCGCAGAATAACTGATGAGGCCAAAATAAAAAGAGTGGCAGATTAATAATTGATGCAAAAGGAATTTAAAGTGCAGCCACATTCAAAACAAAAAAAATACACGACGGTTGCCTCAAGTCTGACTGAATAAACCTCAACAACAACCCCCCCAAAACACATTTTCTGTAAATTCAGGCTTCGCATTTATCAGGACAGTAAACAGCCGCTGAGTTGCAGGTTGAAACTTTCTTAACTTCAACCATCTCACATAATTTATTTTTCCTCTCCGTCTTTTTAAACTTTTTCCATCCAGCAAAACAAAAACCCACCTCTGCTCACATTTCAGCTGTCAGGAAATTTCTGCCGAGGAACACTAACACGTCTTTTAGCAGCTCAAATATTTACTTTGGTTTGAAGTGCAGGTGGAGGCAGGAAGGATAAGATAAAAAAGCGGAGCAGAGGTTGACAGAACAGGTGTGAGTTGAATGAATGTTAAAAAAGAGCTGCCGTTTCGTCTAAATGGTGCAACTACATCCTCGTTCACTGAATAGGACTCTTCTGCAAAGATGACAGAGATACTAAGACTGCTGTGTGGACTTTAGATGGGCTGTATTTTTAATTAAAATATGCAAAACTCCAAACAGACACAAGTTTAACGGTTGAGTTTTTCAAATATCAAAGTTTTAATCCTGAATGTTTCTGTTTTGCTGCAGATCTTAGTGAGAGTTTGTGGAGACTGGTTGGCACATTAAACGTGTTTTTAAAACTCTGCAGCCTACATAACATGTGCTTATTTCAGCTTGATTTAGCAAACCATTAATGGAAGAACAGACAGCAGCTTGTGCATCCATATTGCTTGATTTTTCACCAAATTAAACTCTTATTGCCAGTCATGTCCTCTCACAAAAGCCAAAAACCTGTGAAATATTTTCCATAAACTTTTATCGTGTTTTAAGAGCTATTTTTATTATTTGCCTTTTGCCACTATCCTAGATAAATTTTAAAAGGAAAGTATATTTTATATAAAGTTTTGGTAGTTTTAAGCAAAACAGCCAACATTTAATAAAATGTGTTGTTTTCGTATGAAATCTATAATACTAGATCAATTGAATTTAGCCCACTTAAAAATTTTGTTATGCCTTGATATTTAAAGCAAAACACTTTTAGCTATTTCAAAAACTGTCAATCAATAGAAGACTAATCTACAAAAGTGTTGATTGCTGGTTGATTTGTTCATCATTTATCAAGTAAAAAAGCTAAAAATCTCCCGTTTCCAGCTTCTGTGGTGTAAAAATAAATTGCTGTAGAGATAAATTGAGTGAAAGGAGTTACAGGTCAACCTTTGGAGAGTAAAAGTGTTCAAAAAATCCAACCTGTTGAGGCGATGGCACCAGCTACAGTTGAAGTTGATCTGCGAGGAGATGCAGGAGCTGCAGCTGGTGAACTGGAGACAAGCTGCAAGGAGGAGAAAGGTCAAAAAAGGTCAGAGCTCAAACGGTTTACACAGTCAATAACCTAATGGACATACAGCCGAGGAAAAGGTCTGGACACCATGTAATGAGAAGGAATCAATGTGATATAACACTCATCCAGAAGCCTAAAAACTGACTGAGCCTCAAGCTGTTACAATAAATTCTTCTTACTGGGTAAAGGCATCATTTCGACCGCCGTAGAATTGGTGATCTTCGTCTTCGTCAGCTCCACACGGTGGTACTCGTAGATCGTCCTCCGCCTAACGTCTTTATTTTGGAGAAAGAGGAGACGGAGTGAGAGAGCGAGCAAACCATGACAAATCTTCCAACCCCGAGATAAAAACTGGGACAAGTGGTCCCCGAAGAAAGAGGAAAGAGAGCGGGAGGCAGAATCAGGTCATAAGGGATGCTACCACAGCACTTTATTCTCCACCCCCCCTCTCTTTGTGCTCAGGCGTCAGCTTACGACTTGGCAATGGACGGTAGCAATTTCCCCTGGGAGCCGATATCAATCAAACCTTGTTGAATGTCTGCCTTCACAGTCATTTGTAGCAGCAAGTCATCAGCTGGCGTAAGATGGAGCAATTGATTAGATACATCATTGACTCTCATTGCATTCTGGCCCTTATAACTCACATGGGTCAGTGTAAAATGGGCTGCTTGCTTTTGCAGGCCGTGCATCTTCACTACTATCAGTGCAGATGAAAAGAGGAGGATGAATTGCATCTTTTGTTTAAGTCAAAAAAATGCTCTTTCTGTGCCTCGTATCCAAACAGATGTGATCATCACTCTTGGTGCTGTTAATACAGAGAAACTCTAATAGGATTGTAATGAAACTTTCTATGCAGGAGCTGCAGGACTGAAACAGCAAATCTCTGGAATAAATCATTAGGATGCACAGAAACGTTGCTTGATATGTACATGACATTTCCTCCAGCACTTGCATTTGCTCCAAGAGTGAGCTACAAAATTGAAATTCAATATGCCAGACTATTGCTGTGTAACATATACAGGAGGCAGTGAATTGTGACTCTCAATCATCATATAGAAATGCGGTTTGCTGAATGAGTTTTAAAGTTAAAGGAAAACCCTGACAAATAAGCTTAAGCTTTGAAAAATAAGGTTATTGCTCAGTAAGATGAGAACTTTGATTCCACTCTTATGTGTCCAATAAATATGAAGCTAAAGCCAGGAGGCGGCTAGCTTAGCAAAAAAACTTGAGACAGTGGGAAACAGCCAACCTGGCTTTGTCCAAATGTAAAAAAATCTGCATACCAGCACCTCTGAAGCTCTAATTTCTGCTGTTCAGTGTAAAACAACAGGGTTTTGTTTTTAAAGGGGGTTTTGTACTGGACTTTATGCTAAGCTAACCTGACAAGCTCGTGGCTGTATCTTCATATTTAGCAGACAAATTTGAGAGTGTTTTTGGTCTTTTCCTCTGGCTAACTTTCTTGTTAAACAGGCTTTATATTATGATAAGAGTGTATCAAATCACAGTGTGAAAATAGTCGCTTGAAGTGATGAATTTAAAGAGAATTATCATCTGAATGTGCAGTTCTCGGCTTTACAGAGGTTTTTATTTGGCTGCAATTTTACTATTCTGGTTAAATCTCACTGCTCTCTTTGTGTCATTTTTGGCCCCAGCTGGCAGCTGTTTTCAGTTTTGAAACCCACTGTACACTAGTGAAGCATTTAGTGGCTAATAAGCCAGGTATTTCCCTCAGGAGTGGGTAAAAACAAAGCAAAACAGAGCTAAAAAAAATAATAATGGGTTTACATTCATCAGGTTACAAGACACACTAAGCTGAGTGGAGCCGCTGTATGAAAACACAAGTTTGCTAATATTGTGCCATTTAATCTTTAAAGGTCAAAATGTGTAATTTCTGTAATTTTAGTTTGCTTCTGCCTCCTTCAGGTGACCCTGAAAAACCAGTCAAGACAGATTTGAGACAGAAAAAAAGTTGTGTTTTAAAAAATTTAAACTCTTGTCCTAACACTATTAGGAAGGTTCCTCTTTTTGCATGATAGTTTGATTTTTTGGGGGGCTGGGAATTGTTGACTGTGCTGACTGCAGTGTTGTTCCCCTCATGTGAGAGGATGCTGTTTCCCTGCAGACCTGCTTGGTTCGATTATAAACGGGACAACTGATCAAAGCGGCAAATGTGAGCCAGTTCGCTCTAACCTGAGAATAAGACCGCCCTTCCTTTCCCCTCCTCTCCTCCCCTGGTGCCTGACTTCCTCCTGCCTCTAGCAAAGGGATTATCAGGTGCCTAATGACACGGTGGGGGCCACAGGAAGGTCAGTTCCCTCGCCTGAGGCGGCTGATGTGTGGGCAGACCGTGCTGCCTCGCTGCCCTCTGGTTTGTAGGTGGAAGGAAGCCGCAAATCAGATAAATTATAGCACGGTCTCAGCCACAACATAAACAACGCAAACCTAAATGATTTACGCACAAGAGGGTCAGGCATCTCTTTGTCAAACTGAAGCCACATGACAGGCCGACTGCGTGCGCTCATCAGCAGCAGTTTGACTGTTTGTGTTGATTATTACAGAGAGATTATGGTCAAACTCATGATTGCACTCTTTGATTGTTGATACCTATGATATTTTGAATCAGGATGCTTCTATTCAAGTAGAGATTGTCTGCAAAAAAGTCTAAAACTAAAAGAATGATGACTGCAAACTGCAATAAATTAAAGGATCAAATCTTGGCATCTTCCTCCTGGGGGTCAAGATTATCAATCCATGTTCAGGCAAGAAGATCCGTAAAGAAAAAAACTGGCTCTGGCTCCAAAGGATAGGCTTAAACATAACTCACTGTGACAGATAAAGCATAATCTGGCATTGGGAAAGTATATTAATGTCCAGGTCTTCACATGTGCTTGTACCTGACCTGTTAATTACCCGCCGTGGCCACAGGACACCCACAAATCTTCCCTCTCATCTCATTCTTTTACTGAATGGGCTGTCGGCCTGCTCCGCCTGCAGGCAACGTAAAATGTTTTATTTGAGCTTTTAATCCGGGGCAAAGCTGCAGTCGGTAAAAAATGTCCCCCCAGTTGCCATGGTTGCTGTGCAGTAATTGGCTGCAAAGACAATTAACTTAGTCGAAGCACTTCTTCACAGTGCAGCCTGAAGCTGTCATGGCTCTCCTCTCTGTTTTTTCTCTCTGATAATTAAGGTTTCATGTTCTCAGCATACAGAAACCCAACATACCAACTTTCAGATGCCATGTATTAAAGTGCCATGACTGCCTTGATTCATGATGGAAAAACATGTAAAAAAGATTTTACTTTCACCAAGATGGTCGTCTTTAAAGGAGATCTGAGGCAGATTGAGACAAACTCTTCCCATCTTCTGTTAAATAATGACATTATTCTAAAAGAAATGTCAAGAAATGTCAGCTTCTCTCACAAATTTTTACCATATTTGTAGAGTAAAAGAACAAATAGGGACTCGAAGTAATTCATTAGCTCCAATTATCCCACAAAGAGACGCTGAATGCTGATGGAGGAACAAGTGATTTGCTTCATTGTTCTCCACAAATATCGCTTGATTATTCTAAAGGTTAGTCCTTATCTTTCAATGCATAATCTCTCACTGAAGCCCCAGTTTCTATTATTATGCATCTACATAAGAAGTTTTACTTTAAAAACCTGTGTTGTTAGATGCTGCATCCTTCTCTGGCAGACTCTTACCACACAGCTCACGGACACATCGAGCCTTTTGGACTGACAGGTGCAGGATGCAAAACCTGCCCTTTTCCTTCAAATGTTGACGTGAACCTGTGTACTGTGTGAGCGCACAGACAGAAAACACAGCCTTTTTTTTGTTGGAGCTGCTGCAAGACTTTGATTTTATTTGCAGTGACCAAAGTCAGCCTTAAAAATGAACTATTTATTGCAGCAATTGTCAAATCATAATGACAGGAGCTGCAGACCAGTCAATGGATGGATTTCTCCAGATGATGAAGATGGAGAAATCCATCCAGATAGAGCTGCAGTAAGACAGATGCTCTGCATTTAAAGAGATGGAAGGGTGGTTTTCTTTGATTTAGCCTTCCCAAAAACCCCAGAAAACCCAAGAGCAGAAATGTGAGGAATGGATTAGACTGTGTTTGTCTGCTCTTACATTAGCCGGCAACTTAAAACTCCAGTAACAACAGCCAACGTTACCCGAGAGCTTTACACTTGCCAAACACGGCGGTTAGCCTTCATCCAAACAGCCAAATGTCAAACCAGACAAATGGGGTTACAGTAGAATAACATGACACTCTGCTATAACATTTTTGTCCATTTGTTTCTTTGTTTTTGTGTGTCATTGTCTGTTAAATGGATCACAAACTCGTGAACTTGATGGGTTTAAATCTGTGACATGTTAGCTTTAGCTTTAGCTCTGTATCATTTATGAGTATGTAGCCTTGGGGTGCATATTCAAGACATTTACAGGATCCTCTGCTTTCAAACCATTCAGACTTAATGAGAAATGTTTAAACAAGGGCTGGACAGAAGTTTGCATCTGCAGGAATTCAGTTTTGGTCTCTTCATCTCTGTCCATAAATTGGTTTAGCTGTTTTTAAAACACACAAGCTGAAAAAGCCCAGTGATGGTCTCAGATGATCAGAGCAGAAAAACAGGCCTGACATAAAGAAGAGAACATACACTCCTCAGAGACGTCACTCATGTTCAACACAGCACCTCGGTCTCAATCTGCTTCCATTCAGGATTTCATCACTACATCACCAAGAGGCTGCAAACACACTGGTTTCATCATTCTGCATCTGAGGCATCAAAGACAGCTCGGTTTATGAAGCCTGCAGGGACGTCGCTAACAGGTTCAATTTACAAATCACTCTGTGTGTCAACTACAGGCTTCGAGAAAGAGATTTTGTAGGAGAAGCCTTCAGAAAACATGTCAGAAAGATCCAACCACTGTAATCTGGTGTTTTCGGGGCAGTTGTTTAACTCTTAAAACAGACTTAGAAAAACCATTTCTCATGACAGAGTCGTAATCGCCTCAGAGATGCCAAGTGAAGGACCAAAAACAGCCCTTCTCATGTAAGTTATTAACTGTGAAGTAAATGTGATCCAAGTTTCACACACGCAACCAAAACAGAGTTTAAATTACTGAATAAATCATATTTGACAACTCATTATTGTGGCAGACTTTGAATCAGGGCCCATGAGAGAGAGGGAGAGTCTGTCTGTGGATGAAAAGGTTTGAAGTGTCTCCTCTTTGCTCACATTTGCTTTAAATTTAATGAGGCTAAATTGCAGTACCTCAAAAGCAAATGGGAGGGGCTGATCTGGAGCTGAGCCCACAGTTTTGGCCCTCACCCCTCCCTCCCTCCTCTGCCGCCGCCCACTGAGAAAGAGGTGGAGCAATGTCGAAACAGAGGTGGTGACAGTCGGAGCTAAATCAAAACAGACGGGGCTGAACTCGGAGCATCCAAACATGCAAACATTTGGCACTTGTGTTAGAGAGGGATACCAAATTTAATCCATTTTGCTCTTGTGTTTTAAGTTTTTGGAAAGATTACAAAAAAGACAACACCCCTCCTATATTATAAGAGTATAAATCTTAGTATTGAATGATAATGTTCTAGTCAGTTCCCATTAAATCATAATTTTTATGTCTGGGTTCAATATAAGTTGGACCGCTGGAATCATTCAGGATTTCTTTCTGTGTTCAAGCCAGTAAATGTTGGCCAGAGAGGTGTGTTTAAGACTCACTGGGTATCTGCTGGATCTTGTGGACGACCACGAAGGCGTCAGACAGGCCCACCTTCACCGGGTGATTGACAGAGCTGATCTGCGACACCTCAACTGGGATCTGAAATAGAAAAAAAGGATGAAAATCAATTACCAGAGCCACGACAATCTGGTCAGACAGCACCAACAATACAACTAATTTATCACTTTTTCCCACAGTAGCCTGATGGGGCAGCTTTAATAACCAGACGGCTATCTTTGGCTTACAGAACAAACATTTCAGACTCAGACGAGACTTAAAAGAGCAACATCTCTGTGAAGACTGACTTATATCAGCAAAAACAGGCTAAAATAGAGGCTTTTTATGGACATTTAAAGTCCAATAAAGCTAAATATTAGCAAGAAAGAAGTAAAACCAGCCTCAGTAACTCTGGATGCTTCTTAAAGGTAAATGAGATGAGGTCATGTTGCTCTTTTTAGACCAACAATAGCAGCGATTTGACATATCTATTAGCAAAACTCCCGCTGCTTTCAGATCAGCTTGGCTAATATGTGAAAACAGCAAACAACAACAACAACAGAGGCCTGAGTCGTAAAAGAAGCAGCCCTGCTGCTATAAGCATGGTATCGATCATAAATCATTACTCGGTTATTGCATTTTCACAGTCCTGCAGCAGTATCCGTTGGATTATATTTTTTATAACCTCTCTTTCTCTCTGTTAAATGAAGTTGCTTATCATCGCATTTCTGGAAATTAAAAGAAACCATTGAGGCATCTAATATAAAACCTGTAACGTAATTTTTAAATAATGTTCCAATTATTGCAAGCATGTGCAAACAGTATGAGGCCATTAAGTGATATTTAGGGGCCGCCATTTTTACACTTATTTATATTCTCAGTCATACTGAACATGAGGCAATTTTTCTCTCACTGAAAAGACAAAAGGCAGCAATGTTTCAAATAATCTAAAGTCTGTGGACGCTATGTAGTTTGGGGGAAACCTAACAGAGAGTCCCATTTTCCTTCATTCTGCATACGATGATTTAAGATTATAAATTTTCCAGTCAGTGTCTAAACCAAGCCTTGAAATGTTTTCATCTTCTTAGTGTTGTTTACTTGCAAGTTTTATAATAATAATGTGTTTTGTTTTGCTAAATTTGTATAGAAAGCCTGTAAAAATACGAATGTGAATGCCGGTGAGTATTATTTAATCACTGGCATTCACTTTCTCTCACCCTAAATGTTTTTGTGACACTATTAACAGGTTTGTTTTACCATCTGATTCGTCCAAACTCCACTCCTTGCATCATTCAGCCCTGAGGTTTGTGCTGAACCTCATACGGTTCAGTGGGACAGTCATCCCTTACAGAGGCTAAAAAGCTGATACATCTAACTGGTAAACTCCTATAGAAAGACACGATTTTTGCCTGAATACCTAAATTTAGTCAGGCTTTTCCCAATTTGTGGTGTCCTGTGAGCTCATGCAGGCTGTGCATTGCTTTAAATGATCGATAAAGGAGATAAGAAGGCGAGACAGTTTAAGCAAAGCTACAAGGAAGTGGTGTGATAAACACATCCTGACCTCTTTATATGCAAAAACAATCCTCCCCGTGTTGTGCAGCGTCGCCTGAAAGGTGAAGCTTCCCAGGTTGTAGTTGTCCTGCAGGTGGACGTGGTCCCATTGCACCACAAGAGCCGTACCTGAAAGAGGAGGAAGCACAGTTCAAACATTTCATTACAACATGTAGGATCTGAAAAACAGAGGCGTCGCTGAAAGCTTCTGTCCGCAAACAGCTCACACCGACTTGTTTTTCACTGTTTATGAAATATCATCCTCACTATCTTCAGATCTGTGAGTGGCGTGAAATGAACCGCTGTCCGGGAAAAAAAAAAAAAACATCTGTGAGTAAAAAGACATCAATGTAACAATCATGTTTGTAAGGAGATCTGTTTCTGAGGGATGATGTTCTGGCAGAAGCCTCAGTTCTCCCTGTGAGTGTGAAGTGACTGACGCTGAAACAGCATGAGCGCTGATCTGAAAACAGTGAGCTGGAGCACGATGAAACAGACATCAAAACTCAAACTTTTCACAAAACCATCTCAAGACGCGGTGGTTACTGTGATGGATCATGTAACTTCACAACAGTGAAGGTTTTCTTGAGCTGAGCAAGAGTGAAAGACAGTGAAATAAATCACTTCTTATGTTCAGGAAAAATGAGAAAACTCAAACTTAACCGGCTAAAATCTGACACCAACAGGAATAAAGTGAAGCAGAAGAACAACACTGTAGTATGAATGAATAATAATAACAATAATAATGTTTTTATTAGAGTTTCTGTACTTTTTACCCAAAGAGTTTACAAAAGCTGTTAATAATACAGTCTAATACCAAAAAATATCCATTAGAAAGACGAGTTGCTGTAGAGTTTTCAAATGTTTTTAATGTTTTATGCCGCTCAAGTTAAGCTCATTGATCTACTAATAAGCCACTACATAAAAAAGTTAATTGGCAAATGTTTTATAATTTATTAATTAACTAATTTAATTTTAAGTTCGCACTCCAGCCTCTAAATTGTGAAAATTTTCACTAATTTCATGTGACAATCAACTGATTTACTAGGGGGTTTTGAATAAAAAAATGTTTATATTTTCTAACATTTGTTATCTATTTGTTTTTCTAAAACTTATTAGCAGAACGTTTGTTGCAGGCTCAAATGTATATACATGGTCAAAAGTCAATAAAGTTAAATTATTTTTTTTTGTAACGCAGCTAAACTGCTAAGACTCACAAACCCAAAGCTCCTTATAAAATTGAGGCATGTTGAACTGATCCTGGTTCAGTTCTTCATGTGTAAACAGTGCCGAGCACTTTGAAGACAGACCTCCAGAGGGAGAGTGTATAAATAAATGAATAAATTATTCAATAAATATGTATGAGCATGATCTGTAATGTATGCACGATGTGAGAGTAACATGCTGTAAAAGTCACGTTATATCGACTCTGAATCACACTTGAATGCAAACAGTCGTTAATAGGTGTCGCCACAGTTCAACTGCGTATTAAAGTAGCAGCAGCCTCGGGGGGCTTTTGGCTCTGCCCTCCAGTCAAACAGGGGCCTCGCATTTCTTTTAACACTATTCTGATTTACCGTGGACTCTGGAAAACCAGGCCACTGCCTCCTCCGAGCCAGTCATTTGACTGTGTGCCAGCGCAATAAAGGTCTGTTAACACAACTAATCGATTTTAACATCACGCAGTGAAAGCAAAGATGAGATTCAGCACCTTTAGCTGATAGTTTGGACAGAAAAACCATCTTCTTGTACGGAAAAACCCAGTTATAAATGACATGCAGTGTGAGTAGACGACCTCTGGCACTACTTTGGATGTTGCATGTATTAAAGCAGGAGCTTTGACATGTTTGGGTCTGATCTTTCATTAGTGTTTAATATCACATGGGTATAATCGAGGCTTGACAGCTGCAGAGTGAAGGGCAGCGAATGTGTGTGCAGGCCACGCTTTGACACTCTCTGGCACTACTTTGAGTGTTTGGAGGGAAATAAGGATAAAGAGGGAGTACAGAAGTGTTGCTGTGTAATATATTAAAGGGTACAGATTGTAGGAGAGGGCAGTGAATACCAGAGAGAGGGACCGGAGTGCTAAATTGCTGCCTTATGGCACAGCATGCTTACTCAGTCAGCACAAGTTAAGGCTAATATAAGTCTGCTTAAAATGCATTGAGTTCAGGAGGGGAGGCCGCCACGCTATCTGGGCCTTCCTGGCTAGAAATACAGAGTGTGTGAGATGTGAGGAGGCGTGGAGGGAGCAACACACACTGGCCTTATTTCTAATTCCACTTACAAGCTTGACATGCTGTATGAACTCCAAACAAACAAATGAAATCCAGCTCAATTACAGCAGCCCACCTCAGTGTGGTGAAGTCATTTTCACTGGAAGTTTTACTCTATTTTACATTCAATATTCATGTTTTATCTATTTATTTAAATGTATTTTTAAATATTTTAATGTTTTCTTACAGAGATCCAGTGTAATAAGTACTTAATCTTATTGTCCTGTGGGCATTACACAGCGGACATCTTGACTTGTGTTAAAATGAAGCCACATTTATGTGTTTTCATGTTCTGAACACAAGTCTGCCTCCATTTTTCTACAATTAAATCAAGATCAGTGCTCCTCCAGGACAGAAGGTGGTGGTAATTCATCGTGAAGTTCATTGGTAACTGATAAAAATACAAGAAAAAGAACAAGTTCTGAACTTCTGCAGTTAAATTACAACAAATTAGCAGTAAGCGATTACAATTTTACTGACTTACAACTCTCCATAAACTGACACAAATGTATGAACAAATCTTTTGAACCATAATTGAGATAAAAGTCTAATTATCTTAACAGACTCTAATCAACATCAATAACCCAGAAAAACAGAAAAACATCTCGTCACCTGGAAAATAATCCAGTGATTGAACAGATGAGGCTTCAGATAAATGCTACATCAGCTTGAAGCATCTTCTGCATGATTATAGCCACTTTTCTCTCTGTCTAAAACGGAAACTTTCTGTGTAACTGCGGTGTAATTTAAACCGTCTTCATCTTAGAGAACATACCAGACGTCTGCACACTGAATCAGGAGGTGAGCTACACTTGGGAGGAGTAAATATATCCGTGTTGGAGAGACAGATGCATTTTCACCTTTAAAATATCTGGCTTGAATGTGTCTGAAACCACCTCCTGATGTTCAACTGTGCCATTTTGAGAGCCTCTTGAAAAGCTAAGTGTTAACACAATCTGCCCCAACATGCATGAGGCGACAAAGTGTAAAGTGGATATTTGATTCCTCTGGGCCTGATGGACATCCGGGCTAAAAACAGGATGCGTCTTAATATAATAAAGACGAAATGTAACCGTGATCAGATGATGCGGTTGTATAACAGACAGAAGACTTGAATTAATCCATGAGTAATGGATTAATAAATGCTTGTCTGGCACTATGAATGGCTGTTACAGCAGATTTGTACGGCTGTGTTAAAATCCAAGTGTCAAACAGGCTGCAAGAGCTATTTTTACCACTGTGGTGCTGTCAACATGGTCCCGCCGGCAACTGTCAGGTGCTGAGTCACTTCACTCCTCTATAATTGTGCGATATCAAAGTTCAGGACAGTTTTAAAGCACTTAAAAGGCTCACGTCTGAACCAATCACGTGCCTGTTCTTTCTTTAGCAGATTTTAATTAACAAACTAAGTCAAAGTTTTTGTGAGAATTCAAAAATAAAAAAAAAAGTGACAACAAAGCTTCTCAGCGCCATCTCTGTGAAGTCTCACACGACTCCCACAATCCTGTTTGTGTTGTCGAGAACAAACAATATGGCTCATCAACACAACACAAACACAACACAACACAACACAACACAACACAACACAACACAACACAACACAGCAGGCCATTCAGTCCCTCTGCTGTATCGCAGGACATTGACTGATGGACGGCGTTTTGAGAAGCAGACGAGCTGAGAATCGACCGACTGCCAGTTTGGTTAAAGTCTGATGAGCTCCACTGAGGAAGGTCACACAGTTGGTCAGTCGCTCTGCCGCAGAGGGATTACAACGGCCATGACTGACGTGATGGATAACAACCATCAGAGACGACAATGGAAAGGTATGGAAAGTGAGGATGGGGCATCAATTCAGTTTAGAGCCAGTTAAGCGAGATTTAAGTGGATGTTACAGAGGTCACGGAGAGTTTAATAAAGATCCTTTAATGATGAACTGCTGTTTTGTAAATTACTCTCCTCAGATGCCTCATATAGCTTCAGTAATAGCAGATTATGTGCAATAATTAACAATAATTTTGAGTGAACTTGGATTAAATATATGCAATTTGCTTATTACAATACTGATTCGGGATAATAAACATAATAAATTTTCTGTAAAATCAATTGAGAAAACGTTGATGGATTAGAAAAACTAGACAGAATAGAATAACTTTGGTTGTTTTCCAATAAAGCACACAACCAGAATTAATGTCTCTGCTAAAGAGGAAGAGTAAACAAGTGTTGGATGTGAGAAGTGAGCTGATGTTACCGTTGTCAAAGTAGATGACAGTGGAGTTTCTGGAGACGCTGGGGTCAAAGTTCGCCATTAGAGGAGCGATGTACTGTGTAGCTGTTAGCATCCGATGGACCACGTCACCTGTGTAGATGAACCCTGAGGAGGGAAGTGAGAAAAACACACAAATTATAACTTCCAGTGCCCTAAATTAAACTTTTAACAAAAAAATTAAGCTCTTAGACGCTCTTACACACTTAAAATAGTCAATGTGGTTTTCACTTTTATATCTATAGAGCTGAACCTGCTTTGATAGAGTGTTTTAAGGTGGATTCACTGTTAATTATCATTAAAACAAACATCCATCTTCTTTCCTGCCACCTCAACCTTTTCCTCCCTCTACACATTTGTTATTAGATACGCTATCTTTTAGCAAGACAACATGTCTACCCTCCGGTCGAGAGTTAAAAGCTCCTCATTACCCAACAACCATCACTTCTCCCTCAATCTTTGGCCTCATTCTGCAGGCTCCTTCAGCTGGCGTTGTCGATTAAATACCAATATTATCTTATTTTTAAAAAACAGAAGGGCAATTCCGAGGAGCTTTAAAGGAAGATACGCTGAGCGAGCAGTAAAATATCATCATGGGGTTACGAGTGTGTGATTCTGCTCTCATTTCCGTCCCCCCGTGTGTGTTTTTTCACTCTTCAGCATTAATCACAATATGCTTAAGAAAGAACCATGACAACAAAAAAGGGGATTATGTTAACTTTTCCATTTTATTTGTGACTTCAACGAGGCACCAGGAGAATGGTCCGCAGAGATGCACGTGCTCAGCCAACACAAACAAGAGCTGCATCAGTTAGCAGCCTGTAAACACGGTTATTAATGGACTCCAGAACGGGGGGAACGACCCACTATTCATCATGAGGGGATGCTCTTTGCATAACGAATGAAGCGCGGATGACAAAAGGACCAAAAAGCATCTTAATTTCCCTACTGACAACAAAATTTAGCAAAGTCAGACGCTATTTCAAGATTCGCTCAAGGCAAAAGCTTTTTTTTTATCCCTCTGGCTTTGCCTGAAATGCAAAAATATCCAAGTTTTAACACAAATATCTTAATCCTGTTGTACTCAAAACATGGAGAAAACATGAGATGTGGGTGAAACAATCACAAGGATCCCATATAATTTACCTCTGAAGAGCTTTTTCATCACGGCAAACTCAATGAAAAACACAAAATAAGAATTCATTCATGTATAAAGGAATCTGTTAAATTTTTTGCAGAAGTTCAACAAAAATACAGTATACAAAGCAGCCGCCTCAGGCCTTTAGGATAAAAAAGACCCTGCTCAGACAAAAAGGAGGATTTTGGGAAAAGTCTCATTGAGGCCAGGCCTACAAAACCCAATTTCTTGTCACCATATGTCTTTTCATACAGTGGGCGGGCTATAAAAACACATCTATCACTTTGGAAACCAGGAGCAGAGCATATCATGAGGGGAATCAATCTTCCCCTAAAGACCTCCCAGCTCTCTATATAGAGCAGTGTCAGCACTCACACAGCGAGGAGAGCAGACGGGGGGGGGTCGGAGTGAAGATGTGATGTGTTTTAATATGCTTTTTTTTGGTTGAGGTTGGATCAAGATACTCCGAAAAATTTAAATGTGCAAATGTTTTTTTCAGTGGGCTCAGAGAGTGACTTTGATTGTTGATGTACAAACAGGGAGAAATGATGTCTGATGAGTTCATGTCAATGATCATTTAACCTCAGATTAAATTTTGTCTGTTTGTTTTTGGTCTGATTGGACAAAGATTGCTTTTCTTCGCTCTAATTGGTTGCATTGATGCACTGATGCAGTGATTGGTTGATCACTTTTTTTTTGTTCATATTAATGGTAGATCACACTTTGTTGCTGTGATCAGTTGTAGATCCCATCGTTGTTTATTAATTGGCTGAGGGTCACATCTCTCTGATTGGTTGAAGATCATCCTTTGTTGCTCTGATTGGTTGTAAATCACTTTTAGTTGCTGTGATTTGTTGTAGATCACATTTCTTTGCTCTGATTTGTCATAAATTGTGTTTCTTTGCTCTGATTGGCTGTAGATCACTTTTTGTCATTCAGATTGGTCGTAGTCCACATATTGTTGCTCTTCTTGGTTGAAAATCATGTTTCTTTGCTGTAATTGGTTGTAGATCACATTTCTTGACCAGGGAACCAGAGACACTGATTCAGCCGAACTGCTAACGCCATATGGAAATGGAAAATGACTAATTAGCAAATGCAAATTGGTCTTGCATGCCAGGATAAGAGTGTATTACCATGCATTACCTACGTAGAGTATTGCATTACATTTCCTTATTTAATTCCAAACACAGTAATATTCAAAAGCTGCTCAGCTGCTCGTCTCTGGTTGTTTTGCTTCTCGAACATGAGCACAGCAGATAAGAGCCTCCTCTCAGTGTTGTGTCATGGTATAAAAAACGTAAAGGAAGATAGAAAATAAAGCAGCGGGGCTGTTTAGTCTACCTGCCTAAATAAAGGCAGACATAAACATAAAGCTAAAGTGCCGTATGCTCATTCACTGGTCGTGGCTTCACGGTTGCATGATGCTGCGTCGACACTTTCACATCCATTATCTGATTGTGCGGCGACACAAATGATTTCCTCCGAATCGGCTGCTATACATTCCATCTCATCTCATATTTGCCGAACATTCAACTCGAGCACGTTTTTATCTCTTCCACTCTTTGTTCCCTCTGCTTCGCCATTTCTTCTTTCACATCAAATCTTTAGAAAAGCTCAGAAATCCCACACACACACTCGTCTGGACGCAGACACAAGGCCCTGTGTCTGCGGGGTTTTTTACTTCGGGTGCTGCCTCTGCTCTCCGCCTGCAATCTCCTGAAAACACAATACGACTTATTTGACAGTCTAAAAGAAAATCAGACAGCCTCTCAATACACTAAAGAGCTGAGAGCCGCGGGGGGCTCAATAGAGAGGCAATTCATTCATTATGGCCGTCACTTACAGAGGAGAGGGGGGGCCGGACAGCGGAGGAAGGGGCTACCTGGGGAACAACAGATGTACAATGAAAGAGGAGAAAGAAAGTGGACGTGAAATAAAAGGAGACGAGTTTGAGGGAGAGAAAGAGGTTTTAAGGGAGGAAGGTGGGATGTTGGAGGATAATTCTTTCCAAGTTCTGTTTATATGTGCTGCGATCCAAAAAGTACCGGGCTGTATGTCCAAGAAAAACATGAGCAGGAATTAGCAGTCCCCTCCAGACTAAAGCTTCTCTTTATTGGACATTGTGTTTAGACAAGGTCTTTGTTCCTCAGCGCTGAGCTGTGTTTAATTTACAGCATATTTTCTGTTTATCTCACAGCTGTTTTCAGCCAAAACCGAATCACACACACGCAGTATTTTTCATCTAATGTCTTTTAAATGTGAAGCTATGAGCTTTTTTATCTAGATTAAATGCCTCCTTTTTTGTTTTTCATTGCTTATTTTTAACGCAAAACAGAACTGAGTCAGTCTTTAACCAATCCATTATGTCTCACCTTGAGGAAATCCCCTCACACAAAGAATGAAGTGTTTTATGTTTCACTAACAATTGGTTGTAATCATCAATGACTCGACGAAAAGTCAAACTTTATTACTGAAAAAAACAACAACAAAAGGCTCGGGCTTGTCTCAACAGAGTCTTGGAAAAACTGTTTCCATGCTAATCACTTCTCTTGTCAGATATGTTTTACGGGAAACCAAATTGCCTAAATTAAGTTTAATGGTGATGTTTGTTGAACAATGGAGGGTAAAGTGAAAGGTGGACAGCTCTTTGACTCCGGAGAGCAGAATTTGCATTCATATTTTTGTTGGATTTTCATAACAAAAGCATTTTTTAGAGTCAATTATGATTTTTATTTTACCTGAATATTATTTCTTCCTTTCCAATAGGGATAAAAATCCCTGAACCATGTGAAATGGCTGACAAACATTTCAGCTAGAAGTAGCTAGAAGTTTCACAAGTGTATTGTAGTTTATGTAAGTCAGATGCTTGAGCATAAATAAATCAATTTATTTGCACATAAGGGGTGTAAGGGTGCATGTATTCATCTCAAACTGTTAAATACATGTTGTTTCACATTGATATTAAACACGTACTTAAACAAAAACTCCTTACTTACAGTAGACCATCAATGCCAACAATTTATAGGTGCAGAAGAGTCGCAAATTTTACTCTGAAAGCTTTGGAGGCACCAGTTGTGTCCGTCAGCCGCAGCACATGGTGAGTTTAACCCAGTTAACCGTGTTAGTCAAGCTCATTAAGTATCAAACACATGTGAGAAAGCAGAGTTTGAAGATCCTTCCGTGACCTTAACTGTGAATAAACTGCAATGATAGCAACATGATTTGCCCAGTTATTTCCAATAAAAATGGAAAAATATTAGCAGATGGAATTTTTCATGTGTTTTCTGAGTCTTTGTTTGTATTCTGGCTGTAAAATGTGACAACTGCAACGGCAACAGCTTTCCACAGCTGTACATCCGAACACAGCTGGTGATGGTCAGATCATATATCATCACTGATGTTCAGTCTCTGACACGTCAAGCCGTCTACACACACACACACACACACACAAACACACACATTGACTCAGTGGTCAGTTTATTACAACACCTGCAACATGCCGACAATAACCACAGCTGTCCTCATTGTGTATTGTTCTTTTAGATAAACTTGTTTTTAAGACATTTCAAAGTAAATTTTAATGTGCTCTGTCTCTCTTTTTACATTATTTGACATAAAGGATGTTTCACTCTATTGAAGTGACTCTGTAATAGTTTTGTGAGTTTTTAAACAGGAGAATAACAGTTTTAAAGGGGAGTTTTGGGTGTTTAAGTAACAATTATGTTTATTATGTCTCCCACAGTGTAATTTATGACAACACCAATGTATGGCTGCAACTAATGATTACTCACATCATTGATTAATCAGTCCATTATTGTTACATTTAATTGATTTATGGGTCTTTCTGGAAAAAGATAATAGACATTTTTCTTTGAGAAAAATGACTCGAACAATTAATTGATTGCCCAGACTGATGATGATTATTTTACTTTCAATTGAATGAATCATTGAGGCCTAATTAAACAATGCACCTGTCTGATATTCATTCCCAGCATGATGGAAAACCTACACAGACTCAGTCTATGGAAAATCGACACAAGTCTTATTTCAAAGTGATTAGACACAATTAAAACATAATTATGAATATTATAATCGATTTCAGCTATAATCTACAAATAGATCCCCTATATCCTTAAAATTGGATCTTTAAAATATGACAACATTTTGAAAAAACGCCATAAATTCCTATAAAGCCTTTGAACCTTTAATACCTTTAATTGTTTCTTCTTGTTTCTTACACAAATTGAGTTCTCAGACAAAGTTTTTCTTTGGATTTAAGCTGTAACGAGTATATTTTTACTTGCTTTGATGTAGTGAAATAGTAAACCTTGTTGAACATTCCTGCAGCAAGTTATTTTGTATTTAAAACAGGTTTTGGGACTCAACAGCAGACAAAATTACTTATTATGATAAAAACTTTTTGCAGTGTAACTTTCAATTTGCTGCATGCCAAACCCACAAAGTGGACTCACACCTCATATGTTGGACGAGGCTGTGGTCCAACGCCGTCTCACTGCCCACATCGTTAACATGTTTGCAAACTGGCCGCTGTGCTGTTTAGAAAGTAACTTTTACTCTCAATAAAATACAAAACTAAGTGTAATTTGTAACTCTGCTGCAGAGTTTGAGCACAGGTAACAAATAATAATTATGTTATTTGAATATTTATAGAAACTGTGACTTGCTGACAGCACTGAAAGCTCAGGGAACAGATGGTCCAGTGGGGAAGAGGAGGACGAGCTGACTGATCGGCCCTGAAATGAGGGAATATGAGGAGGGTGTCTCGGAGATGAAGCCCCAGAGGCCTGCGAGAGGCAGATAGTCGCCTCCTCCTTCTCCTCCTCCTCCTCCTCCTCGGTGGTTTCTCCTCTCCTCCTCAGTCTCATCCTCTGTCTGGAGGAATGCAAATTCTCGTTATCTCCACTGTGCTGCGTCTGAACCGGGTCCGTCCCTCCGCACCATCACTTCTTAAGCCACAGAAGCCGACTCAACTCTGCCAGTGATTGGAGAATCAGGTCGGAAAAAACACGACAGTGATGATAATGATGATAAGAGACACGGTGGATTATTTCTTTATTATTCTAGCGGCAGTTAAACGCAGCACAACATCTCTGAAATAGTTGCGTAAGAGCAGGGCTTTGGTCTTTGATGTGATAATAGTTGGTTGGGGTGTTGCGGTTTCGCCGTCAAGACTCAAGTGGAAAATTGCTTTGCACACTCTGGCAAACAACGTCTGCCGTGTCACGTGTCCAACCCACACATACGCCTACGTCTCCTGATACCCCCACCTCCTCATCCACGTCTATCAGGGTGTGCGAGGCCACTTGGCAGAGGGACTCCTGTTTCCAGTCCAAACCCATCGCTCTGGTTTCTCTTCCAGTTGAGTCTGGTGGTGCTGAGTGTTGGGAGTGGTTTGTTTTTTCATACCTCCGTCTCGCAGACGATCCCGTGGAGGTGAGAGCTGTAAATGTTCTTGTATCAGGCTGACTGCTCGGCTGGCAGAGGGCTGTTGTTGGCGGTTTTGTATTGCGGTTTGAGCCAGACGGGCATTTTTATTTTTCCTCCCCTGAATCTTCTGATGTAATTTCCCAGAGAAAAAGAAATAACTCATTGTTTGGTTCCTCCCTGCATTCAGGAGGTGAGATGTCTTTGTACAGCCGCCACCACACTCGTAGGTACACCAAGTACCAGAAACACAACCTCTGTTTCTTCTCCCTTCCATAAAGGTCTCTCTACTCTAGACTCATTTTATAAATCTCACCACATTCCCTCCTAAACCCAGCAGCAATAAAAATGTCTGTGTACACTCTAATATGCCAAGCACATACAGTATATCCAATAACAACAGTAATAACTACTATTCAAACCAGGAGAACAGCGTTCACTTACCACCAGTCGCCACGGTGATTTCACGCAGGAAATGTCCATAAAAAGGGAAATCGAAGGACAGATTGACTCTCTGTGAGGGGAAAAACAGACGGATGACCCGGTCAGAAAGATAGAGGTGACTGCACCCATCCTAACAACAACCAGAGGGGTCAGATCAGAGGAAAACGTGGAGAGAGGGGTGCTTTTTGTGCCACTTCAGCTCCACTTTGTGAAGGTTGAAAGTTGTTTTTGCACAGAAATCTAAAATAAGGATCTAAAGAGGAATGTAAATGTGGTGGGAATACATTAGCATATGACCTTTATTACATATAAGTACAGGATGTAAAAAAAAAATCACATCCTTTAGAATAAAAACGTCCTTTTTTTAGAAGAGAATATTGAGTTTAAAAGTTATAAAACTCAACTGCATCTATTGTTTAAATACCAATTTACATAGAGCACACTGCACATAAATACTGAAAATGTGACTTCTTGTCTTTTCAGTTTTTGTATTTATTTTCCATTGGATATGTGTACATTCATATGACTTAGATTTTTTGTGTTACCTATATTATAAAAGTCAATTACTCTATACATATGCTGCCATAAAGGAGGAAAAAACAAAAACAAACAATAAAAACAAACAAATGAGAACGATTACAGCATCTAAAGCGTTCGACAAGTGTATCCATAATAAAGCAATATTTCACATTCAAAGGTGTTTTTGGAGCCAGAAGATAAAAAATGTGAGTATGCTGTGATGAAACACACCATTGCTATTGTAAATTATTATTATTACATATTTATAATATTTTTTTCTTGCTGGATAGTCAAATAAATCTTCTCTCAAGCTTTGAAACATTACGAATGTCTTTCAGGAGAGAGCGTCTGAAAACGAGCGCAGTTTTCCACATTTTTAAATAATATTGTGTCTCTGTGACGGCAGGCTGTTCAGCCGTTCATTCAGACGTTATTTAGTCTGCCAGTATTATGAGATAAGTGACAATTTTGACCCATTCTTTCGTAATCTTGATTATGTAAGCCAAAATTTCCATTTAGTATCTCATAATCTTTACTCATCATCGGTTTCATTCCCAACTTTTCCCCTGTTTTTTCTTTTTTTATACTTTTGACAGGAATGGGCCTCCATATTTATAAATATGTTGATGGGGAAATAAAGATGTATTGAAAATGGCTTCAACAAACTATACAGTTACAAAATAACTCCTGTACAGCAACCTGCTCAAGAACATCACCACAAACGGTGGTTTATGTTTTCATTATTTTATCCCTAAACTGAATCTGCTGCAGCCGCGTTGCAGAGCTGCCAGGAAACGTTACGGAGAACGACGCTCCACCATAAACATGCAGCTTGTATACATTGATGGGAGGAGTAATCCTATGGCGAAACCACACTGAATCCCACAGACTGCATCGCCAAACAAGAGCTTTACTTTTCTTACAATCCACTGACGGAGCTGGCCTCTGCGGCTGTGTTTTGTTTTACAGCCTCATCGGTCCAATTCCTTTCAGCGTCTCTGGCAGAAAGCAGAGATGGGAAAGCAACATGGAGGCTTCGGCCAATCCCGCTCCAGCACTCAAAAAAAAAAAGTTTTATGCAGTTTCTCAAGACTTTAACTGCGACAACAATAAACTCTTTTGGTTTAAAAATGTTATTCTGCCGACATGGTGGCTGAATTTCAGCACAGATGGTTTTCACTACTTCTTGCACTCCAATCTCATGAAGAAATCATCCAGCCAAGTTTTCCATATTTCCTTTAGACTCTGCAACACTTGGCTAGTCACCGAATTGAGGAATTTACTTATTGATTATTTCAGACGAAGCCAAAGTCTGAGAAACCTCCCACAGCCCTTCTTTTGCTATTTAGAAAGAAAAAGCCTCGCCTGTTTGCAGGGCTGTTTTTGTGACTAAAAGAAAAGCTTGTATGGTTCAATCCATCATTACATGACTGAAGGTGGAGGAGCAGAATACACAATGTGGGACTCTATTCTATCTCCTCGCCAGCTATTGTTCACCCTGGGTGCCTTTTCTGTTTTTTTTTTTTCAAGTGTGTGACGGCCCTCTCTAGTCAGTCTGCTGCTGCCTGGCGTGACCTCATCAGTATGCGCCTCACGTGGGTCACCTGCTTGTGCAGGGATGTGTGGAAGCAGGGCAGTCTGGAGACTTCACTGCAGAGACGTCTTTCTATACACTGTTTGAATTTCTCTCCGCACATTTTTGTGTGCACAACTTTTTTAATGACTTCTCTAGGACCAGTGATTAGATTTTTCAAGACCATTAACAACCAAAAGTGCTTGAACAGACCTGTATGATCCAGCTCTGTTTGTGTACATTACAGTATTTTGCTCAAAATGTTAATAGTACTGTTTTGGAGGACAAATTCACCCTTATATTACATAGTGGAAGGTTACAGCAACAATTAATTTCACTAAAAAAAACAAACAAAATTTGATGACTTTTAGAAAAACTTTGAACCTTGTTAGTACTTTTTTAACTACATCTTCATGGTTTAAATGGAAAAGTCATATATTGGCGGTGACCTATTATATGAAACCTATGGCAAACTTGACACTGGAGGCTTGTAGTAAATAAGCTCAGATTTCTGATGCAGCTGTAATAAAAGACAACACATATAGTCGCATCTCTTCTGTGTGTAGTTGGTTTTCTGTTTTTCTTTGAGCCCTCATCATCAACTAAACTAACCGGTCAGAGGACATTGATAGTTGAAGGATAAGATCTCCAAATGCAGTTTGGTGCTGAAAGAGGCAGGTAAAAGAACTACAGACATGACAGATAAGAGCTCTGTCACTTCACATCTGACTAGCAGAGCTGCAATGAGATGACGTTCAGTTTAAACTTGCAGTGATTTTAGGTCAGACCTGATTTCTTTGACAAAACTGACATGAAATCTGTTGAACTGCAGCTTAGAAACAATTAATCTATATGTACAAGGGTATGATAAAGTTAGCTTATAAGACTGGAGAGGGAAATCAAGTTAAGTATTCAAGTTTTCCTGATAAGCCAATTAAATACAAGAAGAATGTAGAAATGTTGTCTTTTCTAAATGATAAAACTTACAGTTCCTTCTTAAAAACAGTCAACTTTGGATCTGTCAAACATCATATTTATGATATTTTTGTTTTTTTGTGATTTACAGCCTCAGGTGACAGAACAATTCACATCTTTCACCTGTCAAAATTTCTCACAAAGTTAGTTTAAAATAATGCGTGGAGGTGCATTTAATGCTTTGATATAAGTTTTTTTTACTGTTTACTGTCTTGAAGTTTTTTGAGAAAATAATTCACTAGCTAATCAACAACAACTTTACATCATAAATTTAAGTTTTATCTGCTGCTAAACTCATAAATATAAGCAACAGTCTCACATGTTTTGGGTGTTTTTGAATAAATTATGCTTCATTGTTATCATTTACAGAAAAAGCAGCAGAGCATCAACTTCAACTTCTCAAGAAAATCTCCTCCTCTGTCGACTTACCGCTGCTTGTCTGTGTGTGTTGGACAGAATCCCGTGAATCTTCACTTTGTCTTTGTCCATCTCGTTGATATTTACCCACAAGTCCTTGCTCATTGGATCTGACGGGCTGTATGTTTTGGACGTGTAGTAGTCGTGATCTGTATCCTCCTGCATAAAACGACAAAATGTATCCTGTGAGTTCACATAATGGTTCCACAGTTATTTAGAAGAATGTGACACAGCCTGAAAAAAGAAGAGATTCTGTCAGTCTGTGTTTTTATTATAGCGTTTACAATGTGCAGAATATATAAACACATATTTATAAAGACATCCGGCGGCTCATTGTTCCTCAGAGCTGCACTGAGCCCAAATCAATTTCAAGCAAAGTAATGCAATTTCTCAAAAAACAATTAAAACCTCTGCAGAAACAGAACACTTCTACGCATGGACAATCAATAACATAAGAGTATTTTTACTTTTGCTGCAGAACAAATTCCCTGCTAATTAGATTACACAATGCAATCATTTCCATTATGAGTGCTGCGTGTGCATTCTCTTTGTCCTCTCGTTCAACTCTATGGTTTTCATTAGGGTACAATTGGTACACAAAGTGGTTTTAATGTCTACTAATCACATTAAAAAAAAAAAAGGAAGAAGCCAATCGACTTCTCTCACTCTTACAAAGCCTGCAGCAGACTGCAAAGTCAGGATTGTGTTTTAAAAACAAGGAACATTAATGGACTTTTATAAGCCATGAGGGAGCGGCCTGTCAGCTTTTATTGTTTCCTGTACAAAAATTGAAAGAGCGCTCTTGTCGTGTGCTTCCTATTGTTTATCTTTTCCCCTGCGGGTCTAATGAGATACCTTACAGCTGGGCCTTTTATGTAAAACACTGTTAAAGTTAATGTTTTGCTGGATAGCGAGTCGGGGAAGTTTATACTACATCCGACTGTGATCTCATTTATAGGAACTCACACAGCGCTGAGGATACTTTGATATATGGGTGGTATTATTCTGAGCTGCTCCTCTTTGCTTGTCAAAAGGCCATGAGACAAACATTAATTAAAGCACAATCCTTCCCCGTTCAGTTCGTTTTGCTTCATGTTTCCCTCAGAGACTTATAATCTAATATCTCTATATAATATTCAGACTGTGAGACGGTGAAATAATGTTTTTAGGCTCCTGCAAAGCCTCTGTGGGACTGATAGATAACAAATCCAAATGGAGTTTGGTCGTGTAGGTGGCGTTACTTTTGATTAATTTGTAGATTTAAACAAACATTGCCAGAAGCTTTTCATCACAGCTTAAAGTGCAGACAAATCATGTCAGGGAAAGAGGCCCCTTCAGGCAGCCTTAGTCAGCACAATACTCGCAGAATAGAAAACAAGGGCACTTGTAAAAGAAGCAGACACAAATGTGAGGCTGTAAAGCTTCCCTCCTAATCAGCACAAGATGTTTGCAGGAATCGAGGGAGATGATGGAGGCTCCTCGGAGGTGAGAGAGGCCAGCTGGTGGTTCTTCCCCTCAGGGGGCAAGAGTGAAAGGAGAGGTGGGAAGGTTGTAGGTGGAGGAAAAAAAGACCACAGCAAACAGACTGCAGGGTGCCTGACATGAGAAACCGTCTCACACAGACACACAAAAATACCCAATTATAAAAGAGAGTTTTGGTGGGAGGCTGTGGGAGGACGGTGCTGTTTCTTTGAATCAGGCAAACTTGCACCAAAATGTGCCAGAAGGCAGAGTGTGGGTATTCAACGCTGATGTGTGAAAATACGAACACGGTGTGAAATTTTTTTCTTTTTTTTAACTGCAAAGGCTCCGTTTTGAACAGAAACAGTTTCCACCATCTTTTTGTACAGAACCTGAACTGAGCTGATCCTCTGCATTTTTTACAGCTTGTTTTGTTTTGCTGTAGGTGCGACTCTGACAGGTGAAGATAAATGAGGCAGCCTGGTGAACTAGAGGTCTGAAAAGTTGACTACGTAACAGCAACATCACTAGTTTGACCTCAGCTGGTGATCTTATTTCCTCTATAGTGACAGTTATCAAACAAAGGCAAACATATCTGAAATATCAAAGGATATTTTTAGTATTTTCAAAAATCTGAATGGGCATTTGTCATTTTTTTAACTGTTGAAACACTAACAATTTGACTTTACTCTCATTAAACTATTCTAGAAAAGCAAGTGATTTATGACGTACTACAAACCCAGATTTTATCTCATTTTAAACATATTTGAAACAAAATTACTATAGAATTGATGGTTTACGTACATTTTTAAGGGAGAGTTTGAGATCAAATTTTATTTATTCGCAACACTGCATTAATCATACATAACAGGCAAAAAGGAGCCTTCAGAGAATAACTGTATTGTGCACAAACTTCAAATGCATTGCTAATGCAACCAAAACATGAGCCACTTTATTTCTGCAGTTGGTATTTTTTCCTGTATTGTAAAAGTACGTGAGATGTATTTTGATGCTCTGTTGGATAAACACAAACTCCTGCGGACTCAGTTTCAATTCAAAGAAGTCTGAGCTGCAGTGAAAAGCTCAAAGCAGGTTAATGGATGATAGATAGCCGCATGATGAACGAGTGAGAGTGGGAATACGACCCCGCCACTCAGCCTCGTCTCCAGACACTTTTTCATCCGTCAATCACAAACTGAAACTAGAAAATAGCAAAATTGCTGCCGATAATGGACCATTTTCTGGATCTGGAGCACAAAAAACAAACTGTAGAGAAGATTCATTATGTGCGAGCGAAAACCTATTCCACATTTGGCCCCATCTCTGTCTGAGGCATTTGCTTGAGCTGCCCACCACATCAATATTGCATTATACTGAGTCTCGAATGCCTTGTGCCAACATGTTTTCACTTCTGAATGGCTCCTGAACACAAGGGACATCCTGAATAAAGCAATTTATCACTTTGCCTCCATGAGATTATTCTTGGTTCTCAAAGAAAATAAGATGTTTTCAAATATTTTTCTTAAAACTGCTACTTAAAGCTGTGATTCACTTGTGTTTTTCACCCAAAAATAAAAGGGAAACCATAATCCCCCCAACTGCAAAGTGTCGCCGCTCCTGAGAAAATAAAATTTCATGTATGCACAAGAAGGGCTCGAGCTTTGAATAAATGTTCCAGTATGTTGGGATTAAGCCTCATGTTGTGCCGTCCCACTCCTCTTTTTTCCTAACACACTGCACGTACACACACACACACACAGAAAGCAGAGTGTGCAGTTAAATCAGACTGTGGCCTCTCCGAAAAAGCGCCATCACTCATGTGTGCAGCTCTTCATCAGCTGATAATACCTGTGATCCATTATTCATCGCTCCGCTCCATCTCCTGCCAGTTGTAGCAGCTCTGTGGTACTGGTGCTGCGTGTGTGTGTGTGTGTGTGTGTGGTGAAACTCAAATAAGTGAAACTACATACTGGTTTTTGCTGCAGTGCCCAATTTCTGCTTCCTTTTTTAACAGCAGCATGGATACTGGAGCACAATCCCTGACCCCATTATAATTTGAACTCAGTCTGATGTGAGGCGGTTCTGTATCAGACTCTTTAGGACCCAGAGGACCCGTCAGTACCTGAACTACACATCTGTAGTACAAGTACATTATTTAACTGTTGCTAATGGCATGAAAATACTCAACTGAACTAACTTGTTATTCCAATACAAAAGAATAAAGGGAAGAACTGATTTATTCATGGAAGTATGTCTGACTCCAGTACAGCAGGGGGCAGTAGGCATGTTTAAGGTACTTTCATAGTAAACAGATCTGCTCAGAGCTTCTCTTAAATCCTGCTTCATTCAGTTCTTTCTCAAATTATTTGAATCGTTTGGCATCCCCCTTTTTTTCCGTCCATCCATGTATTTATGGTTAATTAACTTCTTAAGCTGAAACAGCATAAAATTTGTCTCCCCACTCATTCAGAAGTATATAGTTTTCACCCTAGCAGCAGCCATGATGATGTCTCCTCAACTTATTGTGTTCAAATTCAGGGTTGAAGAGAGGTAGGCCAGTTTTAGGCAGGTTGACTTGTGGTGAGTAAAACAACCCCAAAGTGCATCGTCCAGGTACATTAGTCCTACTCAGCAACGAAATCCCCTTAAGTAGGACGAACATGTTTATGTCAATTTTATAAGTCCAGTCCAATAAATCACTTTTTCAGGCATCGTGGTAAACCTGTGTGTGTATGTTGTTGCAAAACCCTTGAAAAATAAAAAGAGAATAAAGTAAATATGTAGTGTGAGGTGAAAACAGGTGCCTGATATATAATTTAAATGTTCTTCAGATCTCTGGTTGTCTATCCTCATGAATTGGATTTGCGATCCGTCTGCTGGGGGAAAAAACCAGAATGTGGTTGCCTTTTAAAGTGAAGTTCAGAGGTGCAGAGCTGCACAGAGTTCAACCACACGTCGTATTTACATACTCACTACCTTCGCTGTCTTAGTTCATCTGCAGAAATGTCTGCAAACCGGCACGGTTGATGACCCACTGAGAAAAGACTTCAACTCTAACTCTAAGAGATGATGCTCATTAAGGCAGTTTAAGACTAACACAAAAACTGAAATTCAAAAGGACTTCGGGTTCATCTGAGGTGCAGCATCACAGAGTTTAAACAGTGAACATAAAGACTGTAAATAACTCTTGCCAAACACGTCATCCTCTGGGAAACTGTTAACAAACTTGACAAAGTGAGACACAAAACAAACAAAGGCAAAAAAAATAAAAAATAAAAAATTGAAAAAAGCTTAATTTGCATTCAGTGCAGGTTCTGAATGCGGAGCGTGTTGAGCGTAAAAGTAGCACCGGGAATCAAGTGAAGTAATAAAAATTAGCAGGCCGAGCTGCCTGCTGCCTCGCTGTGTGAATTCTCTCCCTTAAGAAATACAAATAAACAGTGAATGTAGCGAAGCATGCAACCCCAAAAGAGTCTCCTGAGCCCCAGACTCCATCCAAGTCTTCACTATAAACCACACCCTCATTACTACCCATCAAACCGAGCTACACAAACAACACCAGTGCTCCATGTGCTCACACAGGCCACCTGACATGTCAAGCAGTGGTTAAATTGTGAGAACCGGCTGCAAATACGAACAACCAGGTGTAAAAAATGATATAATCGGATTTTCACATTATTTGAGAGGGAGCTGGAGGAGTTATGTGTTTCCCTTTGGCTTTACTTTCAGTGCTGGTGTGCAATAAGATACAGGGTTTTTTTAAAGGAACAGTCTGTGCAATTAATCATCCCAATGTCTGCCACATGTCTTCTGGATGTGTGTGTGTGTGTGTTTTTTTTTATGCTCCTCATAAAACTGATACTTAAACTGGTGCCACCTGACAGCTGTAGGCGAGTAGTTTTTAAAACTTGAGGTCAGGACCTCGAGTTGGCTCCATACGCAGGCGGGATTTTAAGGTGATTTCTCAGACTGAGGACAAAAAAAATAAAAAGGTCTGAAGGCTATAAAGGTCAAATGTAATTCAAGAAGTCCAGTTAAGGTTTTGAGGGTTTTTTTTGAGTTCATCGACTGACAAAACACTGCACAGGAGTTTAGAGACACAAACTTACATCTCTGCACAATCAACAGTGATTGCAATCATTTCTTCTAACACCCACATGATAAACATGAGAGGTTTAATTGGTTTAGTAATATACAAGGAATGTCAAGAAAAAGTCTGTTTGCTTGAAGATACCTGTGTTTTCTTGCATTGCTTTCCATGCTGAGCCAAAATAGAGCTTTCATTGAAATAAATGACTAGATTTTATTTGCACTGAATTAAGAAAACACAATAGTTCCTCATTATTCATTCATATACACAAGACAGAACAGGACAACCCAAAATTAAGAACATTTTTAAAACAATTTCTTTAATTGTTCTAAATCCAGGAATCATCGATATTAAATTAGAAAAATATTTTGGCTTAAAGATAAAGCATAAAGGGTCCATTATAAGCCTACTTTAGTTTTGATAAATGTAAAGAATCAGACAATTTATTGCTTTTTGGCCAAAAGCTAAAAAATTGGTATTGATTAAACGATTAGTGATATGGATTTGAACCACTCATGCAGGGTATTTTAATATAAAAAATATAAAAAAAGCAAACTAGAGACCAGCTTGCATTGGGATCACTTTGCAATATGTTCAAAAAACACAATTTTTCAACCTTCATCTTGATCTAAACTACACACCTGCACAGTTTCATCACTGCGTCCTACACAGAAATGAAAACACTGCAGTAACAAAATCCATCCACAGACAAATAAACTCACAGCAAAGTACTTCAAACTGCTTATGTGGTGTTTTCAGCCACAGTAGATATCTCCAGGAGCACATTTTGCCATGATGACAAACACACAAACACAGACTTACAAGATAAAAAAACACAACCAGCCACAATATCACAGCTGGTTATTATATCACACATTTACATGACAACCCAACAGCTGGAGTTATGAAACGTCTGAGAACTTAAAACCAAGATCCCAGACACTTGAAAAAAAAAAGAAAAAGAGCAGCTCTGAATCAACACTTTGGAAGATGAAAAACAAAAACAACAGTTAACAGCCACGATTCATTACTGACAGCATGTCTGGACTGGTAGAAGCTTCGCCTTCCCTGAATAACAAAGACAAAAAACAGTAATGAGACCTGGCTTGAACTCCGACCGGCTTCGGCAGTTTGTTCCACTGTTTCCCTCTTCTACCTTCCAGTGGTTTGAGGACACCTTTAATCTGGGTTAATGATCCGGAGAGCGGATACAGTGAGTCACAGTCACTCAGGGCGTCAGTCAGTCTGCTGTTACAAACCTGCATGTCGAGGTGAGATGAACCTTTTGTTGGAAACTGGTGTTATGGCACCAGTTAACCCAAACACAGACTGACCTCAAAGCAAAGACAGTGAAGGAGATGAAGGAGGTTTCTAAAGGTCTATTAGAGAAAGAACCTGATCCAAAAAAAAATAAGCATTATCATTGATAAAATTAATCAAAAAATAATACAGAAATTTTGAATTTAGGTTAAATCTCTTCACATATTTGTGTTTTTCTTATTCTAACTATTCAATCTAATGCTGTATGACTTTAAAGGAAAGGTCTGGTACTTCAAGAAGCATTTTATTAGCTTTCATGCTGAGATCAAATGGGGACACTGACACTACTTTCAAGTTTATACAGATAACATGACGTCGTGCAATTGTTTTAAGACAAGAAGTTAAGAGGTAATTAATTTCTTATCTGTATTCAGCTCCTGGAGTTTTTGCAGGCATGAAAAGACTTCAAGCTAGTTTTTTCCCCTCTTCTCAGTCTTTATGCTAAGCTAAGCTAAGCTAGCCTGCTGCAGGCTCATACTGAGTCAACAAATAAGAGAGTGGTGTTGAAGCTCTCAGCAAGTTTCTTTCCCAAAATGACAAACAATTTTCTTTAAAATAAGATATTTTAAGTGCAGCTGTAGTTGCTCACAATGTGTTTTTGTTGTCAGTCACTTTAAAATAGGAGAGTAACTGCCTGAACTCACTATTTCATTTCACTAATCACCATCAATAAAAAGAAATCTATTTCTACACAGGAACAAACACCGAAATGCTTTTAATGCATTTAGTAAAGGACAGACAGTGTTGTTGTAAATCACTCACTAAACAGACTAAACATGTTAATGGAAGGCAGGTGCTCCAGAAAGATCATTTATGGCACAATAACTCTTGGAATGTGTTTGCTGTCACAGATATACAATAATGTACAGCTTTGTGAGTCTCTGAGGGTGGATTTGTCCTCGAGTTGGACGCACACTTCCTCTTCTGTCTGCGTTTTCCTCCGTCAGAGCAAAAAAAAAGACAAATCTTCAGATCCATTCAGCTCAATGATGGGTGGAGGAGTTCAGCTCTACTGTTCCTGCCCTCTGAGTATGGAGGCTTTTCTCACGTCATGTGATGTCGATGGCAGTTGTGGGAATGTGTGTGTGTTGGTGTGTGTGTGTGTTGAGCAATGACAGGAGGAATGACAGGGTGTTTTGTGGTTTGCGAAACAAGAAATGAGCCTCAGAGCGTGACAACAATGAGGAAGGACGCGTTTGTGTGGTATGTGTGCATGCACGTTAAGCCGAAGTGTGTGTGTGTTTGTGTGGATTTGACATCTGACGTGCACGTGTTCATGCCCCCCCCCTCCCCCACCTTTTTTGATTGTTTGTGTGAAGTTTGAAGTGTGTGCGTTCACAGCTGACGATCAAAGCTCCCTCCCCTCCTCGCTGAGAGACTCGGAGCTGTGAACCTGAGATGATTAGAAGCCACAGGAAAAACTTAACGAGCTGTCTAAGCCCGCCCCCCCCCGGCCGCCGCCGTCATTATGCCACAACGCCTCAGTGCTGTGCGTCGGCCAAGGCGCCATCACAAGGGGACACGGGCGATGCCTTTCATTTACATAGGCACAAACACGAGCTGAACCCGGCTATTAATCTCCAGCCGCTTCACCAGCCCCTTGGAACTCTGGGAGGCCGGGTTAATTTCCTGTTCTGGTCTCTCCGAGGTCGAGTTTTAGACGATCCAGCCCCACGCAGAAGGTAGATGAACACCTGAGGGCTGAGCTTAATTTTATATAAACCCTCCTAGTCTACTTTTTCATTACGAAGCATTCGTCCTTCTGAGAAGATTTATATTTGCTCCGGGGAAGCAACTAAAGAGTATTTTTAGGTGCAGCTCAAAAGAGGACTTTATCGATTCAGTCTCTTTATATTAGTGGTCTTGTTTACTAGACAGGGAGGTTTAACTGTGTTCTGCTGGAGCTGAACTGATGTGACCTGAGACACAATGAAGCTGATCCGAATCAGTTCAGTAAGAACAGGAAAACTGCCCAACATTGATCCTATTAGCTAATGTGATTATGATCATCTGCTGCTGTCATTTGTCTCAGTTCCAGAGAACCGATTTTTCTTTTGCTTTGGGAAAGATCAAAATACAGCATTGCATTAAAAAAAGATGATATTATTGATAGATTATGTAACATACGTACAACTTTTCCCTCTTTTAGTGCACCTAGATGTGCACCAAGATGACAAATCCAACACCTGGATTGAGCTTTGAAATCAAATTCTGAGCCAATATGGTCAGAAATCCTTGAAATGCTCATAAAAACGATAAAATTTGAACATATACATTTCATGTCAGCTGGAAAAACATCAAAAGCTGCAGAACTAATTGGACTTTGAGGTAAAATGATTTTGTACAGAGATAAATTTACTGATTGTAGTTTTAAAACTTTGTATATTGTAAATGAAAGCCTTTTGGTTTTTTGGTTATGGATGCATTTTATTTATCACCTCAGGGCTTTCAGTGAAACAAATATTTTAAAGGTCAAAGCTGATTTCACTTATGTGAGATAATTAGAGCTCTTTTCAGGAGTTTGTGTTGACTGCGTGATTGATATCTTCCTCAGTTTCTCTTCAGCTTTGCAGCATCTGTCAGGATTTGACAAATTACACCTCAGTGTTTTCATCCAGTAACCTCAGATAATTCCCAGTATCATCTTGCCCATCTTCAACCCGAGGAGACGTCTCAACAGCAGGGAGAAGAGAAACCATCTATGTGTCTGTTCAAAAGACATGAGCCAACAAAACCACTCACAAAGCCAGTCAGGGGAAGCAAAACATCAAGAAAGCCTTTAGTGCCATTCTTTGCTCTTCTTTCGATGAAGAAATACTCTCCTGTTCTGATACGACTGATGTTACGGCAACATGAATGCTTATCGCCTCAGGAACCACCGCTGCTGTTTTCAAACCAGTAGTTTTTCTGTCATTACACCAAAACCGCAGCTGCTGTAGCTGCCAGTCGTTCTCATTAGGAATGAAGGTGTGTCTGGCCTTGAAAGTTGTCCAATCGCACAAATAACAAGGTGCTGTAACGTCGTATTTTCACAAATTAAGGGGCAAAAGACAGGTAAATGAAATAAACTGTCAAAATCAATGTAGCAGAAGTGAAGAAATCCTCCCCCTTTTTATGGATCAAGCTCCAAAAAACTCTGAATGATTTACTTCCAGTAATGTAACTGCATGGTCTCCCATCAAACTAAACACCTCTAGGTCGTAACACATCCCTGAACACGAGAAAAACAACTCTCCTGACATCTTGGAGGTTATTTTTCAAATAATCTTCCCAGAAAGCATAAAAATCTGTGGAGTAGCAGGTTAATATTGGGGGGGAATCATCTCCTACCTCGATCTGGGAGCTGTTGTCTGTGTCCTCTGCAGACAGCAGGCCGGGGAAGCCCTCAGGCTCTTCCTGCACAGGATCCTGGTCCTGCTCCTGACTGGCCCGGTTACTGTCCATGTTACGAGGTTTCGGGGGAAGCCATCTCCTCCACCGGTGACTGTGCAGCTTCACATCCACTGCTGTGTCCTCATCTGCTGCCTGACCTTCCACGTATGAGTAAGAGACTCCTGGGGAGAAAAGAAATAAAACTGTGAGTAACAAAGGAAGCATCAGTGAAACCAAATCATCTTTAAGTAGTAATTTCTTGTCCTCAAACGTACAGTAGGTCACCACTAATATACTTTATTGCAGTGTAAGGCAATTTTGGTTGGTTTTACAGGCAGAATAATTTCATGCACAATAGTGATTTTACTTTCACTTTATTCAAGCCACCGTGCCTGAAATGCTTCCCCATAATTCACTGTCTCTGCAGACTTTTCTCATTGCATTGGGGAGAAATTTTCTCCTTGCTTGGAACAGATGCACATTAGAAATGACTCAGCAGCCACACAGACAGACAGACAGACAGACAGACAGACAGACAGACAGACAAAATCACCCCCATCCCTGAGTCTGAAATGAGACGCCGGTGACACGTGAAAAATGGTGTCGTTTTAATGTAAACAATGACTGAAATGATTAACCGAGCCGGAGACAGACTGCTGGATCCGAGGGAAATGTGCTGTAAGAAATCTGCAGGATTATAAGAAACAGTTACTTTAATCAAAATTAAATGGAATAAGGAGGAAAACAGAATATCACATGTTCTCTCTTTAAGATCCTGATCCTTACAAAGATGGAAATAAAAGCTGTTTGAATCATTTTGTTCCATTTTACAATAGAGAAGCAAATGAAATCCCTCTGACTGTTTGACTTTCTTTAGGTTAAACTGGTGTGAAACTCTGCTGCAGATCAAACAACCAGACCTCTGAAAAGGTTGATTTGGACTGTTTGCATGTGAACTCTGGTGTCGTTCATATTTGATGTGAAAACAATGAGACAAACACCAGGATTTTGTGATAGTAGATACAATTTTAGCACAAATTCAAAGGTTAAACCATTAAATCAGCAGATCGTTAACTGTCAAGGAAGCAATTTTAAGAGCAATTTCAGATTTAAAGATTTTTTTGGGGGGTGTTATCGGTTTTATTGGACAGATGGGAGCTAAGAGGCAGTAAATACACTCCTATGCAAGATGATTTCAACACCTGAGAGAAAACAGAAACCACAGGTGTGTCGTGTTTGTGCCCTAATCTGTGTAATTTAGCACTGAAATGTACAAACCACACAGCAAAACAATCCTTTCGTAATTCTGTGGCACACACCCTTCATTTTATTCCTGTTTCGTCCTGCTAATCAATATTTCACAATATCTCAGTCAGTGTCGGTGCAAGTTTGCTGTAAACATCTCGGTTCTTTCGTCACAATCCAGTAGAAACATGAAGCAGACCAAACGAAAAACAACTATTTCAACTGAACTACAGGTGTGAAAGCAACAGCAGGTTCAGTCTGACGCTGCGTAAGAGCTGCACAGGTTACAACCACCTGCTCACAGCAGATTTACAGCACCATGTATATTTTATGTGGATTATTTATTTCCTTCCTCCTTGCTTTTCCTACCTGTGCAATAAAAATGATAAACTTTAAACTCGACAAAAGAATGCATGTCCTCGTCTCGCTTACTCTGCTTCATCCAAATCACGTGGATTAAAGACATTAAATCATCCGTGGGCATGAATGAGAGCAGGCAGAGTCGGTCTGTGTCTGTTAGTCCTGTGATGGACTGCAGGCTTATTTCGCTGCCTCCAGGCTGAAGCTCAGCATGCTTTGATGAGCTCCTGCTCCTCATGACTCTAATAGGATTAATTGGTTTAAGACAATTAGTAATGAACTTTATGATCACGGGACTCAAGCAAACAAAAAGTTTTACTAGTTTGCATGTTGTTGCAGCTACAAACAGTTTTGGATCCAGATGAGGAAAACTGCTGGTTCCTCTACTGTTACTCTATGGTGCAGAGGTCACCGGGTTTAACTAGCTGAGCGAGTTTTCCACTCTTTCACTCCTCTCTGCCACTTTTTTCTCTCACGCTCACATTTCTTTCTTCTTGTCGTCCTCCTCTCTCCCCTCTTTCCTCTCTCCGGGCCCCCGACCAGTGGTTCTTATGAGAGGTGGTGAAAGCAAGCGGCGGCGGCGCTTCAGATGCTAATTTGCCCAAAGTGGAAGCTGACATATTCACTTTATAATGTGTGACTGCGAGAAGCAAAGAGACCAATCTGCTCTTTGAGAAGGGTGTTGATGAACGCTGGAAGGATTAACGAAGCAGAGGCACAAAATGAGAAAGACTGCTGAGTTTCAGCTCGCAGCTGTTTGTTTCTTCAGCCAAAGAAGAGCAGTAAAAAGTTAATTAACATCTTTATCAGTGATGTTTAAGACCACAAACTAAGCGGGAAAAGCTGCGATTATACTCCCACTTTTAGACAATCACTAAATCAGCCGCTTTGAACTTAAGTATGTCTTTTATCTTTAGTAAGTTTGACTACTGTGATGGTGTTTCTCTAAAAACTGTCAAAACAAAACAGAGAGAAGCAGCATTCCTTTCTTTAAGCACCACATATTTGGAGCAAACTCCCAAAAAACTTGAGCTCGGCTCAAATCCCAAGTTCTCTCAGCTTGAGGGTTCAAACTTCTGTGAGCCACTTCCTTTTGTTTAATTTAATTAAATTTGCCAGAGATCATTCATGTCTCACATGACACTTTAACTCAGTGGCTTTCAAACTGTGTGGTGGACTCTGCAAGTGGAGCGAAGACCGGGGGAAAAATTAAAATATACACAGGGTGATAAAATAAATATAGGAGTTATAGTATGAGTTTGTTGATGCTATGATGCTGACCTTTATTTCAATGACTTTTACGATGGCAGCCGGGATATTTTGGATTTAATTTTGTAAAGTGGAAGTGGAGACAAGCCGTCCATTTTTATTTGCAGTCATTGAAGCTGACTGTCAATAAGAAAGTGTATTGAGTCATTTGCTTGTAGTTCTATGAATCTTTAGTGAGTTTATTTCTCTCTGTTGTGTGTATTTTAGTGGTTAACAATGAAAATTTGTGCTCATATAAATTCTCAAGAGTTTACTAGTACGCCAGATCACAAACTGAACCTGCTCATCAAAGCTTTTGCTCTGTAGCAAACAGCCAAGTAGATGTGTTGTTTGTTTCAATGAATTCAATCACAAATTCTGTAGCCTTTTCTAAAATATAGTTTAAATTTTGTGGAAAGCTGTTTTATGCCTGTTAGCCATGCTAGCTCTCACAGTTTATGCTTACAAACCTGCTTTTTGCAAGTAATTCTACCACTTAAGTAACAAACTAGCATTACTCTAGAGAGCAATATACAAAATTTTACTTACATTTAACTCAAGCTACATGCAACCATTTAAACTGCTAGCGGTCGCTGCTGGCAGGTCTCCTGGCTACCTATTCACTCACTGTCTCACTCTCAGTATAGCACTAATACTTCCTGACACTCACTCTGTCCCTAATGGTCATTAGTCACACCCATGTGGACAAAGTGGCCCAGGCAAACTTCCTGTCAACAGCGGTTATATACTCTAATCCAAGAGGCACCTAAAAACATCTATTTTCACATCCTTTAAGGGATCTTTGTCAGCTCCTCAATATACGATGGAAAGCTGGCGAACAGCGGATGCTTTAAAATACACCATGACCACAACATAAGGGCCTTGAATAAATGGCCGCTCTTTTTCCCAGCATGTCCCTCCGCGGACGGTCGTGATGAGTCACGTTTCGAAGAGGCACATGCACCTGTACTTCCCTTGTGATTGAGGGGCAGCAGAGTCTTATTATCCAGGGGGGGAAATTCAGGGGTCTTTTGTCAAACATTTGGGAGGACACAGAGGGCAGACCCCTGAGGGACACCCAAAATAAACTCCCTCAGCAGGACAAGGCTTCTCCTCAGTGTGAGACGGTCCCTCGCCTTTTGTGTGAAGGGAAATCTTTCCCCTTCCACTTTTCTTTCAGTGCGTCTGAAAAGGCCCCGCATACCTTCGCCCTGACTCTGTCGAGCAGCCTTGTTGGCTGGACTCACGCCTGTCAACACCTCTGATTCACAAACACCGGAGGGATTGTAACTCGGTTCCACCTAAAACCTTTCAAGGACGTTTAGGAGGTCGTAAAACCGCAGAATAGAAGTGCTGTCTGCACCCCCTTCTTTCGCTAAGTTTCTGCTTGTTTTTCCTTCTTTTCTCTCAGTTCCCACCTCACTGTAATGCTGCCACACATGACTGGAAAGTAGAGGAGGAGGAATGCTTCGTTGCATTTTTGTATGCTGGTTTGTTTGCATAATTGCAGCAAAAAAAAGCCATCCCTATAAGGTTTCTGCGTTTGTCTGTCTCTGGATGCTAGAGTGTTTAATTTAGTGTCCACTGAAAGAACAGCAGACCTTCTCTCTGTTAACACTGCTAATCAACCCAACAGGGTCAACATAGATTGCTTATCTGGAAATATGCTGATTTTAGCTTTAAAATAACATTAAAAAATCTTTAATAATTGTGTGATGAAAAGCCGTCTTGTTCGAACGGCACTCAACTTGTTCACACATAAAAAAACTGACAAAGCTATGAACGGTTTCGCTCCAGATCGTGAGAGAGAACGCTGCAATTCTTCCTCCATTCAACATGTCTTGTTCTCTTCATTAGCGATGATTCACTGGGAACGTTTGTCAGGAGAAGCATTGCATCACTCTCACACACACACACAAACACGCACACAAACACGCACACACACACACACAAACACGCACACAAACACACTTTAAAGCCAGCAAACAACGATGCACAACAATAAATCTCTAATCACTGTGATGTTTTCTATGAAGGGTTACTTTGCCTAAATAACAAAAAATCATGTTTTCTTATTTATTCTTTATGGCGCAGCATGTAGTTATTGTTTTACAGGTTCCAGTTTTGAGATATCAACTTGTGATTTTTCTCTCTTTGCCTGAAAATCAGCTGCAACTGAGATTTTTTATCACATCAGGACTGGTTTCTGAGTTTCCTCACACCATAAACAGCTTAAGATCAGAGCAAAATCAGATGTAATTGGCTGTTTTATTCCTTCAGACATAATAAAACAATAAATTAAACAGATAATAAGAACAGATAAGGAAATTTCTCACATTTGTCAGAGACTTTAAGGACTCAAGAACCAGCATAGTTAACTCTGGATGGAGATGGAACATTAACAGCTTATTTTTAATGCAATTCTATCTTTATTTTAGCCTTGAATGCACCAGTGTTATAAACAACTAAATCCTGAAAACTTCCAAGCAGTCAACAGATGAGTAGTTGGTGTTTGACACAGTTTTTGACACCGGACCGCCGATGAGCAGACCAGTTTATCTTAATGAACCATCACAAGCCAAGTTATGTTCAGCCACGAGTGTAATCAAGCCTGACTGATGCTAAGATGATGAGACAGAGACAGATAAGCTCAGACATTCAATCTGACTGATCAGCTAATGAACCAGGTTTAACAGGAGATGGCTGCTGGTTTGAACTTTTGACAGAAAAGCTGCGAGTACTTGAAGAAGCATCTCTCACGGTGTGTTAATAGACTATAGATTACATACAGCAAATTAACTGCAACACTAGATGTCTCGTTTTTTTTATTGCAGTAATAAAATTATTTAAATGCAAAGCGTGTGTGATTCCAAGAACTGCAGACCCTTTAAATCTCTATCGCCTGGGGTTGAGAGACACATTAACCATTACTGCCGCCTCCACATAAAGCAGAAATCCACATAAATTACAGACACGAGACTGTCTAAAATTATTATGCAGAGCAAAGCGTGCTTTTCTAACCTGCCGTAGCTTGCTTTTTTTTTGAACATCCTCTCTTAAAAACGCAGCCTGTCATTGAGCAAACACATAAAGTCGAAAAGCTGACTGCAGGAGAAAGTTAAACACAGGTAGACAGAGAGGCAGCACCTGCAAAGAGATGCACAGCGCTCATAAAGAGATGAACAGCACAATAAAAGAGAGCATTTAAACAGGCTGAATGTGCGATATGTCTGAATCTGGGATAATCAGTGCATGAGAGAACGTGCATGTGAACAAAGCAGCATTCTTCTTACAGAAAACTGATTGATTCACCAGGTTTCCCACTAATGCATGGTGTCTCTTCCTCCAGACAGAGGCATCAACCGAGCCTCTTGCCTGTCATGAACGCCCCATTACACAAGAGACTCTGTTTTGCCAACAATTAGTCACATCTTTTCAAGTCGAAGCACTTGCAACACAAACTCTCCCCGAGGTTCAGATTAAGACTGCAGATAGAGTTAGAGATACGGTGTCTATGAAACACATTACCATGCTTTTTGAGGACATTACATTGTAGAAATGTTGCGAAACCTACAACCTTGATCTCTCATGTACGAAACTCACAGGAGGATCAAGAAAAAAGCATGAAGACACGTTTGAATTTGAGCAAAAATGCTACAGGAGATCTTGCTTTCAAATGTGCCACATTATCATGCAAACTTAATTCTTTGAATATATATCAGACAAGTTCCTGGCAACATCAGAATCAGTAAACAAACAAGGAACAAAACAGTCTCTAACCTCTAAGTAATACTGCGAGGCGAGCAGGTGCTCCTTTGTATGTCACCAAAATGAGAAAAGAGGCAGGTGCGCAAAAAGGGGGCTATAAATAAAAACCAATTTTTGAACTATCAACGTGTTAATTACGATCTGCAGAGCAAAGAAGGTGGAGGAAATTCATAAGAAGGTGACTAATGTTGCGTTCACTGTGCCTGTGAAGAGGACAGGTGTCAGAACGGCACGTTATGAAGGAAGGAAGGAGGGAAAAAGACTGTGGGGGGAAAAATCCAGAGAGCGTCCAGCTTCAGGTCCACTGATTTTTAATCAAGGCTTTAACCTTGAGGGACATAATTGTTCTTTAAGCAGGCTTGTGCAGAAAATTGTTAATTTCCCTTCCCAAGCGTCTGCTCAAAGTAACTAAGCACACTGGACCCAAAATCCAAGCAGGCTAAGCCACAAAGCACCCAGTAACATACCCGAGCACACAGTATCAAACCCCAAAACACAGGGTTTAAAGTGCTGGAGTAAACCATCTGTCACCGCTGCGGCTTTCTTTATGTAATTGGTGGTTTTCTTGGCTCCGCTGTTGGTCAGTGCAGGAAGTGTATACACAAAAATGCTTTGGCGAGGAGACAAACAGACAGGCACGGAGGGCTGCAGGCAGTCAGAAGACAGCGGGTTTACAAAGAAAAGTGTGCTTCCTGAGTGACACAGGCGTTTAGGAATTCAGGATTCCAGTCAGGCACAGTGTCTGTCTCATATTTCTGGAGATTGAGTGATATACTGTAGGACTATGAAGCGCCGCTGTTGGCTCGCATTCCACTTTTTCAACTTGCGAATGAGCAGCACGACCCAGAAGCCCTCGAGGCCTTGACTCGCTCCACCATGAGAGAGCTCCGTCCTGGCAGGTAATGCATCACCGGACGCTGGATCTCCTGTAACAGATTATTTGTCCTCCCTCCAGTGCAGACCATTACCTGTGGTAATATTACTGTATTTCCTACAGGTCGACCGACTAACCAGAAAAAAAAAAACCCAGCATCTTTCACTTTGCCTAAATCTCTCCATGAAAACACAAAATCTGTCCTCTCGCTGTTCCCCCCACTTCTCTCAGTGTTTGCTTAACAGACCATAAAATAGGAAATGGACACATCTGTAGCGGTGAATAGGGGGGGATAGGCAGGACAAAAGCCTGCACTTTTATTCTGATACGCCACATCACAAACAATAGCCTGGCTTTTTATCCTCTGGGCTCACACACACACACACACACATGCACACACACTGTTCAGCTGTGCTTTTGTGGATGAAAACACACCTACACATCGAACATCGAGACGTACTTGACACAATAATCACTCTTTCTGCCCATTGTGCCTCTTCAAGAGTCGATCTCTCCATCATTCCAGGTCACAGAGTCACTGACTCTCTTTTGCCTTGTTTTTATGATGTATTTAAGACAGCTACACATCTGCTACCACACCTGGGATGAATTATATTAATAGATAAATCCTGCAAAGAATAAATGAGTGGCTTAAACTCCATCAGCACAGTTTCAACATTTTTTTTGTCAGACAGAAAAACATAAAAACTGACAATCTGATAAAAGTTGCCAGCAAATAAAGAGCAAGTATGTTGGACGTACAGGGATCTATTTGTAAAATATGGCAGACATGAAATAAACTAGTCATAAGTAGTTTTAATTTGTGTTTTAATTCTCTGAAAATAAGAACTGACTGAGCGAGAGGACTAATATTTGCTGTTTACTCGTCTCTGCTTATTCAGTGACGCTCAGGAAGCTGCAAATACAGGCACAACGTTACATCACAACTACAGATGCGATTAATTTGGCTTCCCGACCTGAGAGAATTAGTCACAAGAAAACAGGAAAAAAACAAGAAACTGTTGTTCCCAATGCTCATTTTCATACCTGACACCCCTCATCTACGGGGTCAGACCATTATCGGCCTCATATCTCAAACACTAGCTCACATGTTTTCATCACATTGTGTATAGAAACCAGTATTTAAACACAAGCCTGTGGTTCCTGGACTGAACTGCAGCTTATAATATAAATAACTTCTGTATGAAAAATGAGAAGGAAATGACAGAATTCTTTACAATCAGACTATTATTATGAATAGATTTCTGGTGCAAAATTATAGTCATTTCAAATATATTGATCGGCTTCAGGCTGATTGACCACCTCTCAGCTTCTGTTACTCTGGAAGCAATCGATCTGAGTGACAAACAGAGTTGCATGTGTGAGAAATAACTCGCTGTGCAAGGCAGCATCCTCTATAGTGTGGACAGGCTTGTTCAATACGTGTGTGTATCTGTGTGTGTCCTGCAGAGTGTTTGTGTGTGTTTGTGTGCGTTCTGCAGGTTGGGGGGGTTGGATTGATTGACTGAGTGTGAATGCGAGTGTATTAACTGTGTTTTTTCCACTTTCTTTCTGTAACGAGGGCTGCAGGCGAGGCCAGACTGAGCCCTTGAGCCTGTCCTCATCCTTCCTGCTAATCCATCAGCATCGCCAGGGCCCTCGCCGCCCCCCCACCCCATCAGATCGCTCCACATCTCCAGTGTTCCCCATGTTGAGAGCTGTGTAAACATACACATATGAACATAACTGGACCCGCCATTTCCCACAGTTATAAAAGAAAGAGAGCTGGGATTTATTGTTATTAATAATTAACTGCTTTCTTTACTGTTTAAGGCCACACTTCAGGGTTTTTTTGCAGCTTATTAGTGTTATTCAGGTGACGTTATTTTACAAAACTTACTGTTTTGACCACCTTATTGTTCCATTGAAGGCATCTTTATGTCTTTATAGAAATTTGAGGCTCACATAACCTTAATACTTTTCCTTTTCATGACACTAGAGCTGATTAATTTGTTTGCTTTGGTTGTTAACCGCATCCTTTTCCTCTAGTAGTGTGGCACCTGTCTCTCACTTCTGCTTTCAGACAAAAACCGTCTGATCTAGACACAAACTGTCTCACTAGTTTCCTATAGGGCAATTTACCTCATTAGCATCCTTTTGCAAAATCTTATGGTAAAAAACACAAAAAAAGGTCCGTTGTGTGATCTTTATTGTAAGATTTCCACCAAACATATCAAAAATATTTTGTAGCTTTTTTGTGATATTGTAAAAAAAGGGAAAAAGAAACATGGTCTGATATACTTTTATCTTGTTCAGCTTCAAAACTTGTGTACCCAGCGGGCCTTGCTGCTCATTTCTAATATAACTCTGATGTTTCTTCTAATGTTCAGTCAGTGATGCATCCCCCCCTGCTCAGTAGAGTGTTTAATCCATCATGACAAATTCAACCAACAACACGTACTGTGGTTGTCAGACTCCCCAGTCGGTCCATTTTCCAGCTCTGAAGGCAGCCCACATATCCACGCTGAAAATTCCTTTTAATCAAGTTAATTTGCTCTGAATAGTGAACATGTGAGTAATACAGAACCTTTTAAATAAAAACACACTTTACACATGTTTTCTACCAGTTCTGGGTCATTTCCCAGTAAGCAGATGTAAACATATAACTCAGATTTTTTATGTTCTGAGAAAAAGAACTTTTAAAAAGTACATGGAAAAACATATTACAAACTCCTTTAAAACTTGCCAACTCTCATATCCTCCCACCTACAGCCTCCAGGCACACACTCCCACAACCGGCAACAACAGAAAGAGTGAGTACACCAAAAATCCACAGCACACGTTCGCAAAAAGCACATTGGGAAATATATATATTTTCAGACTCTCCTCTTCAGTATTAACTGCACACAAGGAGCCACAAAGAGAGAGTGAAGACCACTCGCCAGACTTCTATCTGCCAAAACTAACCCAGCACATTTCTTGTAGCTGTTGACAAACTGTGAGCTACATCAGAGTCACGCAGAGTCTGTAATTGCCTCTATCTCTTCCCGTTCAGTGGAGGAGACTTCAGCCACTCACAGGAAATCAATATTAAATATTGTTTACAACATGATCCCCTCGCTTTTCCGTGCAGAGTGAGACCAACAGGGCAGCGTGTCACCGAGCAGATGGCTGATTTACTCCCAAAAATCCCATCACAGAGAGGATTGTCTGGGAGGAAAAGTGTAACTCGTTAAGACTCTCAAACTTCCATTCAATCAAAAATAGACACCGCCAAATATTTACAAACTTAGCTGGATAACAAGATTTCCTTTTTTTAATCTCACATTTCTAATTATGCAAATTTAGCTTCGCGAAGAAAATATTTCATCTCAGCTCTGCTTCGTTTCTTCGCCGACAGAACAAGAGAAAAGCACAAAGGTTGCTCTACTTGTCGAAGTATGCAGGCTTAATTAAATGCATTAAAAAATAATTCATCTGACTTCTTCTTTATTTTACAACTTGCACATTTTGTAATCATAATGGCACCTGAAATGACACTGCCAACTCGAAAGCACGTGCTCAGCAGACTTGAACAATCTAGCAAACAGTTCAGCTGTTAAATTTCTTTGGTTTAGAGGTGATTTGTTCAGGAATTACACTCCTCAGTGTGATTTAAATTGCTGTCTTAGAGCTGTCTAACTACCGCATTAAATCCAGACGTTTTATCAGGAATTCTCTAATTGGGAAAGACAGAAATAGAGTTGCAAAAGAACGGCAGACAGAGCAAGTTGTAACATGGGAGAGAAGTTTATTGTAAAGGTCACTATGACTGCTTTGAGATGGTGAAAGAGAAAGCAGGTCATTTTGGTTTATCGCTCCCTGTTGCAGGTTGTTAACAGGCAGGAGTTCAATCATTGGATTTGCTCGCCGCCTGCAAGAAGTGATCATGTTGGGATAAGATGCTGAAACTAGGAGGGATATGCATTGCTACAGCTAGCAGCTAACTGTCACTCAGAAATGACCACAGCCTTAATTATACTAACTTTAAACCTTAATACACTTAAACATGCACAGCTAGCTATTTGGCCTAGCTAGTCTGTCTCATGACATCTGAAGACCCCAAAATGCTCAAACTCCTTTGGTCAGACAGTAACTCACTTCCAACCAAGAGGAAGCAATCCATCCTTTTCCAACAGAGAACCGTAGCCCCGGACTTAGAGATGCTGACTCTCATCCCAACCACTTCACACTTGGCTGCAAACCGCCCCAGTGCATGATGAAGGTCACCGTCTGATGAAGCCAACATAACCACATCATCTGGAAAGAGCAGAGATTCAATCCTGAGGTCCCTCAACCAGACACTCTCCTTCCTGCTGCGTCTTCAGATCCAAGGAGAGGATAGCAACGTTTATTTCTTGCAAACACTTGAGTCTTATATTTGCGTTTCTTCTGGCCTTAGTATATGTCTGTTTCCTCAACCACAGTCTAGTCCACATACAGCATAACTTTCAGAAGCTACTTCCACTTCTAGACCGATATCGGGGAATACTGGAGAAAAACAGCTGCGATGAGCCCAAATGTAAATGTATATTGAGCCAGAAACTTCCTTGCAAACTAGGGTTAGCAATTGTGCTAAAATAAGCTAACAAACATGCATGTCAGTGCATGCAGCTGTTGGACTGCTGCATGAAGTGACATGCATGTTTGTAGCAAAAGTCCCATACTGTTAAAAAAAAAACATTAAATTAGTCAGCCAACTTGTTTGTTGCTTTGTTTGTTGTCCCAAATAAACCTATTGATCTTACCCAAACATATTACTGACCCCTGCAGAGGACAAAAGAGTAATTGCTCACTTTAGGACTGATGGCACCATTTGTCTTGTACAGCTGAGCATGGCTGCGCCGAGTCTTTTATAGAAAGAGACAGTTCAGTGCCCTCTGACAAACAGCCTGAGTGATGCTGGCTCTGAATGCAAATGGAGGACACTTGCTCTAAAATATCCTCCAACTTTCTCTCTGCTTTTGTTTGTCCCCTGCTGCCTTTTTCTGTGAGGTAGTCTGTCTGGATGAGGATTAGTGTGCTGCTCCTGAGGTGATGATGAAGACGGGAGGAGGAGGAGGAGAATGAGGAGGAGGAGGAGGAGGAGGAGTGGCTGTGCTGTTATTTGGGTAGAGAGATGGATGTACCTTGGCAGTCTCAAGCCACACTTACAAACCCTCTCGATTCTCCCAGGAGGAGAACTACTTACTCTGCCTTTGTTTTGGCTGAAAGTCAGCGAGAGTCTCCTAATAAGTCAGTGAGAAATTCATATTCACACCTATTTGAGCCCCAGGCTTTTTTGATTTACAGAAAAACACTGAGACGTTGGCTTATTTCAAAGGGCGGATCGAGACTCTTGAGTCCAAGGAGGTGAAAAACATTCTTGTTTGTGACAGGTGCTTCTACTTTGTACATGCAAAGAATTATTACCATCATAAACAAGATGAATCTTTCTTCCCATAACATATTTATTTGCTTTTAGCGGTGCACGCAGTTCAAAATATTTTTACAATATTATTTTATGTTTTAAAACAAGAACCAAAAATCCAGCACACATTTGTTTGCCTGCACTTTATTTAGACCTAATTTTAGGAAACCTTCTGAGCCTTTCTTGGAAATATGTTAATTTACTTTCTTGATCAAAGTTAGATGACAAAATCAATACAAGTCTTAAATCTGTGCGCCAATATAAAGCTAGAGCCATCAGCCTTTTAGCTTAACTACAAGACTGGAAATGGGAAAACAGATAACTTGGCTCTGTCAGAGGGTTTAAAAACCAGCGAAGAAGTTTACTTAATCCTGTTTTTTTTAATCGTACGTAACCATAAAAGTGAATTAGTGTATGTCCTGAAATGTCATTTGGTCCTTTGCACCCATAGGTGAGGTGCAGCGGAGCAACATTCCCCGACTGTTTTTTTTTAACAAAAGAGGAAATGGAATATTTGAAATTTGCATAATCCGGTTGAAATTCATAAACCCTTGAAGATCCAATCATCGCTCAAGCGTAGGTCATGCCAGAGAGCCAATAAAAATAAATGGAAAAGACAAAGTTGTTTTTAAGGTGTGTTGATTGATTCTCGACATAAACTCATACACTGAATGTCATTCCACCTTAAAAGTTGCTGTTAGCTGATGAAAACCTTTAAGCAACCCATGATTTAACTGATTTTTTCTTCTGTCTTTAGTTTGCTAACTACAGTAAAGATGAATCGGCAGCAAAACGTCATTTTTTAAACCATTAACTTATCTGACTGTTTCCTTAGTTGTGATGTATTTGCAAAAAAGAAAATACAAAACAAACTTTGTTAGCTTGTGCAGCATTCACGCTGATTGCAAGAAATTAAAGGTTGCATATCTATGTTTTTTTAATTTAGCCCTTTTAATAGCCTCACATCTGCCTAACGCTGTGATTTAGAGGATGGATGAGCGAATGGGATGGATGTTATAACCTTCATAACTTTTCAAAACGAACTGTAATGTAACCGTGCACTTTCTGTGTTGGTCTGTGCTATAGAAAGGTTGCAGTATGGTTGCAGAATCTTGACATTTTATGGGAAAGCTAAGCCCCAAACCCACTCTGCCTTTGAAAATCTCCCTGTTTTGAGACTTTCAAGTGTGACAAGTATGCCTCAACCCCTCCCCACCCTCTTTCTCCTCATGCCATGCTTCTGGGCACCCTGCCACCAGCACTGAGCCCCATGTTCTGCCTCTCTGGGCTTCATTGATCAAACTCTGGGGCCCACAGCACCGACAGAGCCTTGGCTAGCTTCCTCAAGCAGCCAGAGGAAGGAAAGTAGAGGAAAGCAGCAGCACTCAGACCTTTACACTTTTCTGGTGGAAGAGGTATTCGGATCCTTTACTTGAGTAAAAGTACTGACATATAATATACCTATTTAGGCCTCGCTACTGTTGTTCATAAAAAACATTTAAGAAGATTAGAGGGAAAGTCTCTTGAATTATACTGCCAACAACTTACAGATGTGCCTAAATTTAATTTTTCTGCACAGAGCCACAAGCCAAAAATGTTAGGAACAACTAACTGACACAATTTATTGTATTTTATAGATTTTTCACTGCATTTTTTTAAATAAAATCCTAATCCAAAAAGTAACTAGTAACTATATACAAATGAGGACAGTTAAGTAAAATGTTTAATATTTTTAAGTCAAAAGATCCCCAAAATCTTCTTCTTAAGAGTAAGTACAATACTCAAATATTTGCAGTTACCTTTTACTACTATTCTCCTCACAACCTATGCTTGCTGTACAGAGAATAAGGTAAACAAATAAGTGGTGACCCATGAATAAAACATGAGGCTCTCCCTGCGGTGATATCCTAAAACCACTCAGCTTTTTTCTAACACATCAGATGAAATGCATATGGCTCGAGTCTGGAGCGACTGAGAAACCACATGTGCATTCTCTTTGAGCTTTTTCTTGCCAGTGATGTGTCAAGGTAGGAGTGAAAAGCAGGTACTAGAAGCAAGGCGACGTCAAAAGGCGATTTAAAAAGAGGGCTTTGCTTGCCACAGTTCAATGTGTCAATGGTAGGTTATGATATATGGGGGGAAACAGCAAGAGGAGGGTTGACAGAGCTGCTGTGCAGGGGTGGGAAAGGCCCTGAGGGGGTTGAACGCTGGGCTGAGTCACTCTGTTACCTGAAGCTGCAGCAGACGCTCTCCTCACACTTCACACCACCTGTCTCTGAAGATTCAACCACATGAGACAGACTGCCTGGGGCTTTACAGGCTGAAAACACAGACTCTATTACGCTGAGGCACACAGGGAGGCCTTTGCAGTACTGTATCCTGACAGAGAGGAAGACCTCCGAGGCTGAAATTAATCTTTTTATTAATTGGCAAGTCCTAGAAGTGAGTGGCCCAAATTTGTCAAGAGCCATTGATTAGCATGAAGTAATGGTGGCCGTTTGGGCAGCAATTTTAGCAATCCGTCATCTGTTTCTAAAACGTCTCAGGAGTAATTCTGTCCTTGGAAACAGAAGGGAAAGTTTGTTGTTTGACAGGGAAAATAATTACAGCATTAGCATACCATTACTGGCTGGCAGTGAGACAATAGATCAGTAGGACTTCTGTTTGGTTCTGCTCCAAATGTAGCCATAATATTTGGCAGATAGTGAGATCATATCTGCGTCTCTCATTGATTGCCTATCATACTCTGACTGGGTGTCAAGATTTAATATGAAAAATAAATTTATAAATATCGATCAAAATGTAAAAATGCCAAAAAATACTTTAGAGATGAAGTAAAGGGAGTAAATTTCAAGCTAAAAAAGTCAGATTTCAGCCTTTTACAAAGTTCATCCAACACAGAGGCAAACAAAGATCTAAAAAACAGATAACTTAGGTGATTTATTCTCTGTAGGCCACTGGAGGTGCAAACAACAAAGCCAGTTCGGTTTTGTATGGACCTGTCCAACAGCAGCACATGACAAGCACTGTGTAAAACTGCATAATGACGCCCCTGGCCTTTTTACAGAGTCTATAAGGATAGCACAGTTATGTGTTGCTGTGTTTATGACCCTGTCAGTCGGGGAACTGGGTCACCGCCCAGACACAAACCTGCAGAAACACGTCGGAGACAGCTCTGCGGTGTCTCAGGATGTTGTGAGTGAAGTAGAGAAAATGACCTTGACTAACAAGCTCGTCCTCCTACTGAAATACACTCAGACTACCTGCTAGTTGACGCCTCTCTGCTGTGTGATTACTAATATTTAGGACAATTGGGTATGAGTTGTTTAACGTCAATTATCATTAATCCAGGGAGATTTAAAGTGGCGCACAAGGATTTCCACAAATTACTGCATACTTTGCAATCATGCATTGACAATTTAACTCATTCATTGAACAATGACAAGCATGTGCACATTCCTACAGTCATGCCCCTTAAAGACAACACACCAAGCATTTGACAAAAGGATATTTTTAACTAAAAGATAGGGACAGAGAAAAATGATCATAATTCATCCTCAGGGGAACTCAAACAAATTTAAAGCAATCCAGTTTCGTTGTCTAGACATTTCAGTGAAAAGCATAAATATTAACCTAATGGTGGCTCTAGAGAAAAAGTCTGGAGATTACCAAATTCATTAGCATTCATCCATGAAGACCATGCACATCTGCTCAAAGATTTCATAGGAATCCATTACATAGTTGATATTTTAGTACAAAATGGAAACAATGGACGGCCCTATTCCTCTATCCCTACAGCAACAACACCAGCCAGAATGACTACAAATCATCACAATTTGTTTTTACACTTCCAGACATTATGGGCTGCAAGAAAATAACTCCTGAAAGGGCTGACATACAGAAAAATCATTTCCTTTGTCCACCTCCACTAAAAGGTCAGAGGACAGACCAGCAGCAGGACAGATGCTTGGTGCCTTCTGGGCTTGAACCCAGATCTTTTCCTTTCCTTCAGTAAAATCTCAACACAGGCATGATGCCACCTTTTCAAAAAACCTATGCAAGTGCACTTTATCTATAATGAAACACCTACACTCTCTGTGCTTCTCAATAAAAAATAAATGAACGTATTCCTGGCCAAACACAGCTGAAGCTATCCAGAGTTCAGGAAAGGCGGGGATGTTTGGTGACTAACAAAAGCTTTCACATCTGCAGGAGAGGAAAAGGGGAGTAGTGGAAAAATAAGGCTGGAAGAAAACAAGACATCTGCACAAATTCAGCATGCTTTTTTTTTTTAACTCAGGTTTTCAAGACAACAGTGGAGGCTGCAGAGCGTGGGCTCGGTATATGTTCACGAGAATGTGTGTGTTTGTGTTTATTAAAGACCGAGTGAAGCAGTGGAAGCTGGCAGGAGAAACTAAGACATTGAGATTGAATGAATGTCAAAGAGATAAAACAATGTTACTGACACACGAGAAGCTGTGACAGGGTTGCTCTGCAAACAAGCATCTGATAGAAAGCTCGAACCTGAACTTTAACCCCTCCAACACACTCCACCATCGCTGTAATGCAACACTGAGAGTCTATTTGCTCTTTTTTTAGGTGACCTTTTAAAAGTTTAGAGCCATTAAACATTTATTTCACAGAGAAGTCGCTGTGCTGTATCTATGCTTTCATGGCACACAGGAATCAATGCCTGCAGCTGGACCGAGGTGGAGCACATGGTGCCTGAAAGGGAGCTGGTACAGCTCCAGCTGTTAGACCCAAGAGTCAATGAGATCAGATCCTGGTGTAGTTCCTCGCATTCCCTCTCCAACCTCTCTCAATCTCCTCCTTTGTTCATTGTCCTCTTTATAAGGCCAGACCTGTTTTTTTCCCTTTAAGACAGATGTGCAATCCCACATGGTATTCCCATTGCTCCTTTTCTTATAAATACCACGACTTTGACTAAGCAGAACTGAAACAGCTGACAGGAGGAAGCTTATTAATCAGAAAAAACAAAGTAAGCTGTTAAATTGACTTATTACATTAGCTTTATCTCAAAGTTTATCAGTCCTCAATGAAATTATAAGAAGCCTTCAATTATATACTGTTGTGTTCACGCTATTTGACAGATTAAGTACATCTACAATTTCAACAGATAACCTGCGACCATCGAGACAATCAGGTCCTTGTAGCGATGCCGCACCATAAAGAGAGAAGCCCTGACAGACAGGGTCAAATTATCGCCGTCAATCACGCCGCAATCCACTTGAGGACAGGCATCGTGTGGGACAGGCGAGGTGTCAGGGAGACGGGGCCTTTCATTACCTTCCTGTCACTGTGATTGTAGCCTCATATCAAGCCAGATGTGTTGCCTGTCATGTCTCGGCAGTGGCCTGTCACTGCAAATCTGCCAAGGGACACAAACACCCAGGGTGATGCACCAAAACCCCCCTGTGTCATCCAGGCCGGAGGAAGTGATTTACCTGCCACCATATATGTTAGACTGATATATGACCTGAGGGGCTGCAGCGTGCACAGACGACACAAAGGCATGCAAAGTTGACTTTTTGCTTAAAATAAAGGAAAGAGCAAAAATAGCATGTTTGATGAGAGATTTGTCTTAAATCTTAACAGAACTGAGCATCTCATCAACTTGGAACCGACCGTCGAACTCTTTGCCAACTGAGCTGATGTTCACCGTGTTGATTCTGTCAACATTAATGTAAAAATATTGGCTTGGCAAATTTTAAGCTTGTGGGAGTCAGTGGGATATTGGCGACTACTTGTGATTTTAAATAAGCACAATTTAACTCTAATCCCTGCAAAGTCAATATTTTTCGATTAAATGTTGATCTTAAGACTTTGTTTTATGTGAAAGGGGTCAGTCATAATGGTGAAAATACAGTTCCACTCAACTCTACAGGATGTTTAATTCTCTTCCAGCTCTTTGTTTTATTTAAATCCAACAATTTTTCTGTCTTGGTTCACTCTAACCATTCCTATAGCTCTGTTTTTAGTGAATAAAGCTCCAAAAACCCTCTTAAAGCTACCTGCTCAGCACCAAAAGGCAAAAACAGAGTTTGTGACCAGCTGAAGAGCACAGATGACAGAGAAAAGCCAGAGCTAAAATAAGAGTGCATATTGGAATTAAATTAATTCTCATGTTGCTTGAAATTTGCCAAATGTGTCAATATCTTACTCTTGGCTGTCAAGTTTTTCATCTTAACTTAAAATATAATAACTGTACAAGTGAAGGACGGTTTGTTTTGTTTGCTGACTAGATACTTGCTAGCTGTGTAAGCCATAGCAGAAAAACAATGCTACCTAATTTCAGATGGATCGACACTTGTTCATACAGTATCTGCTTGCATGGTGTCCATCTTTTTTTAAAACAGGTAGTCGTTAACTTACAGTTGTTTTTAATGGTGCACTTAAAAATGGGCAAGGGGGTATTTACTTATATTATCTAATTTATCTCTTGACAACACAGAGGCATTAACTTTTATGACTTAGGTGTTCTTATAAGCTAACTGGTGGATTTATGTTGAAGTTTCTGAGGTCTAAATGAATCCACACATCAGCAGAGAGCAAAAATCACCTTTTCTCTGAAAAATGACACACTTTATGAGGCTCCAACTGACCTTAACAGCTCTAAAAGCTCCCTTAAGCTTTTCTCCGTCAGTAGCACTCTACTGTAAACAAAGATTTATCACTAAATCTTCAGTACGTGTGTCCTGCAAATGTCAAGACTAAGAAACAGAGACAACATCTTTGCTGAAGCTGCACATTAAGTTAATAAATAGCAGCCAGTGACAATTGAAGAGAAACTGCTGCCTCACAGCTGTATTTCTACCCAGACTCTCAGGGGAGAAACACATGCAAGTGTTAATCATTCCCTCTGCTTTTTTTAAATGTGACTCACAAAGTTTGAACCTTTTGAGTTTTTCCACTGAATTGACTGCATTTTTTGGGGGGTTCATACACTTGGACATGCAGACTTGGGGAGCAGGGATCAAACCACTGCCCCTCTGATAGGTGGATGATCTCCTCCACCTCCTGGTCCAATGCTACTTCACCTAATATTGCCTCTGTGATTTAGTTTTCCGTCTAGACCAATTACTCTTCTCCGCAGCTACATTTTCAGCCTTGACTGAAAGTCTTTGCTAAAGCTCTGCTGCGGTGCAAATGTCCACTCATCTGAGCTATAAAGTTTAAGGGTTATTTACCCTTTCAATCATGTATTTGCTCATTGATTGGAAACCGTTCCCAGTGTCTGCATGTTGTATTTATATTTGCCTACTCATAGTGGTATTTATACAAGGTCTGCTGGCGAGTGCTTTATTTGGCCACAGGCCGACACCACAGTGTTAATGTGTTTGCCTCCCTCCTGCCCAGACAGGATGAGATGAATTTAGGCAATGGGCTGTCGAGTCAGGGAGGCAGATTGGGGTCTTTTCTTGCCACAACAGAAAGGTCAAGGATCAAGAGGAGAGCCAAGTTATCTTACTGACTGTCTGCTTTGTCTTCCCCCGTTAATCTATTCCCTGACTAATAAGCAAGAGGTGGTTGACAAGTTCATGGCCTAAAGAGGTAGGAGTAGGTTCAAGAAAATATTGCACATTTATTTTTTAACATAGCTGACTCCTACATTCACACAATGGGTCCAGCAGTCGTGGAGCATACGGCTGGTTAAAGAGCCCTCCTCTTGTCAGCCGATTCTTATTTATTTTCTCCAGTAGCTGTCTCAAGAGCTAAGCTCAGTTAGCTTAGCTTACTTTGTTGTAACAAATCCGCTTCTCATCAGGCTCAAGGAGTTTTAAGGCCCAACACTCTGTAATAAAACAACAAAAATTCTACCCACAATGCAAAACCATTTCCTCAAGTCTTAACATGGAAGCATTCAATAACATTTTAGACAACGCTGAGGCTAAACTTGACAGCGCTCCAGTGAATAAATATTGGTTTTCCCAGTTTAGTGGGATAGAAGAAATAAATATTTGTGGATGTGGGCTGTTGGTCCCTGTTGGTAAGACTCTTAAAACTAGTGCGACCAAACATTAAGTTAATCAAATACATCAACTGAATATTCTGAATAAATGGAATAGTAACTCAAAATGAAGCTAATCTTTAGTTACAGTCTTAAATAAGAAGTAAATCCCTGTAACTTGGTTCAAAGAGGTTTTCGAAAGCCTTTTCAGAAGACTGGAAGCTATTATAGAAGCAGGGACATACAGGAGTAATATTTACCTATTACCAAATAGTATGCACACCTCCAAAACTTCACTGTTACCAGCAAAATATAGTCAATTTGGTCAAAATACTCCCAGAAATCCTCAGTCCAGTGGGTAAAATACTGTTTTGTTTGGCTGTGACACTGATGTCATGGTGACTTGGTGTAATTTTAGTACAATATTTATTCATATCTTCTTTCCTCAGGGGCAAACCAAGTGTGTCCAGTGAGGTATTGATTTTCCAACGCTTCATCAGCCTGAGCAGGCAGCGGGTGAAGGACGGGCTACACAACTAAACCCAGACGATAGATTGCACGACTCAAGACCCTAAAACTGTTCATCTTTTCCAGGACTCATAAGTGTAAAAAAAAAAAAAAAAACTAGAGCAGAAAGACGAATGAGAATAAGAAAGTTGGAATATAAAAAGTGAAAGAAGCAAAGAAAGAGGTCGAATATTCCAGCATGTGATAGGGCATACAGGACGTGTGAATGCTCATTATGCATTTCTCCAGCATGAGGTAGCCTACTCCTGAGCTGTGAGATGTGAGAACAGAGTCATACTGGCTACTGATATCAGCAGCAGATCACTGTGACCTCCAGCTTATTAAAAACACATCGCCAGACAGTCAGTCGCTCACGGTCACTGTAGGCCGCCATGCAGCAGACGCCCAGTCATTTCATTTTTACAGCAATAGGCCTAATGTGACACAGAAAGAAAGAAACTGTGGCAGATACTTTTTGTCTCTAGGCAGAAAAAGACTCTTATACTGTAGCTCTGCAATATTATTTACATTTGGTCTGTTGGGAGGTCCTGCTAATTTAAGCATGCAGATGTCATGACAAAACACTACAACCACAGTTAGATCATCTTCTCTGTTAAGCCTCTAAAGTTAAACTTAAATTTGAATTTCTCACTTCATGTGGTTCAGTACAATTTGCATTTCCTAATGCAAATTGTACTGAACCACTTGCCCACAAGAGCACGAACATCCTACCATTAACATTTAAGATAGTTCATTTTTTTAAAAATATTTCACATTTGAGATGCTGTGCTTTTTTAGTTTGTTTTTGACTCAGAGAGCTAGCAAGCAAGCTAGGCTAACCACCTTATCCGAGGTTTAACTTTGCTGCTCTAAGAAGAAATAAGTAACAAATGAATAAATCAAGCTAAGACATTATGCTTCCAAATGGAAGAATAACAATAGAAATACAAGAAAAGCACTTATTCTACCAACAAAATGAAAGTAAAGGCAGAAAGTTGAAGTTAGAAAGCTAGCCCAACTAGCTCCTGCTAAGAAAGTCAAAGCCCAACTCAGGAAGTAAAAGTTAGCAAACAAAGCAAACTAGCTTTTGCTAAAAAAAAAAAAGAAAGAAAGCTCATCTCAGGTAGTTTAGCTACTTAGCTAGGCTCTAAGACCAACTTGAAGGGAATACTAGTTAGCCTAACTTGCTAACAAAAGCGCTAATTCCCAAAAGATGCTGCTAAAGGGTTGTTGCTAAAGCTAGCTGTCTGTGTTGGGATAGTTTTGGAAGTCTGACTCACCAGACGTAGATTTGTGGTATTACATTGGGCAACATTTTCTGTCAGCAGTCACCTATTATTGCTATTTTGCCAGAAAACTCAAAGCACCAAAATATTTCAGAATGGCATAAAGAAATACAAGAAAGCCAGAGCCTTTCTTCTCATGGCAGAATTATAATATGTGCATTCAGATGTTTCTCTCAATGCTGAAACCCTGCCTGGTTACCTGCTCGTTTGATCATTTCAAGGTAACCCAGCAACCCGGAGAGATATTATTTTAATATAATTAAAAGTCAACACTGTCAGTTGGAGCCAAAAATTCATGCCCCCAAGAGATCGCAGATGTAAGTGATGCTATCACTGCAGTAAAATAAAAGAACATTTAAATTCAGACTTTAGATAATTAAAAGTTTAATATATGTGTCTTGGCAAAATTGCATTTCATTTCAGTTTGACTTTAAAGTGTTGCCTGACCTTCACCATTACCTTTACAACAATGAATTTCTGCAGAGATTGATCCCAAAACAACCCATGAATTCCATCTGTTTACGCACAGTCCACAATCATTAGCTGGCAGCTGCTGTGAAGTGGCTGCTCAATAACCTCAAACAGGGAAGAACTCACACATACACAAATATACACACAAATACACACATGCATGCACATTCAAATGCTTTCACATGCACACAGAGACATGCATACACACACACACACAAAGACACAGCAGCCATGTACTGGGCTCGACCTTTCAATAAATCCCCAATTCATTCATTCAGTCCTAATTGTTTGCAGAGATTATGTGCAAACAATAAAACGCCTCAGTGTAAGATCTGATGAGCTGATGCTCTGAACCATTGAGGAAAATCACAAATGACAAATCACCACAAATTCTCTGCATGTGGATTCACATCCCAAAAGATCAAATAGCCTGAGGCAGGGAAGCTTTTGTACAGTAAACATATTAACTAAACTTCACTTCAATGAATTTTACAACTTTTGACTCATTTTTCCGTCATAACTCTGCTTTTGATGCCTTTTGGATGATTTTACACTGTCTTTGTTGTGTTCAGTTCATTTTAAATGACACTTTTTTTTGAAAAGTCTGTCATATTTGGGGTTGGCACTCGGGCATGCTGAATGTCTAATCCTTAAACATCATAGTATTAAAAATTATGAAACATCTCTAAAATTAGTGGATATGCAGCTTCACTCCTCCCAGCAGGACTGTCAAAGGAAAAAATAGCAGAAAAAGGCAATGTGACTTTGAATGACATATTAAAAATCATGTTATGTAACAAACAGCCCAATTGGCTTTTGGCAGCAGGGAAATTATAGATTATTGAAGTACTGGGTGATGGGTAGTCATCTTCAAAAGAAAACCAGCATGTCTGTCAGCCATTTGGGGCTGGCTCTTTGCAAGAAAAGGACATCAAATAACTCATTTATATTCATATCGCCACCTCTCATTTTCAATGTTGGCTCCTCGTCGATAGATGGGATTTTCAGGGCATATTTTATTGGTTTGGCTGCTCTCTGGAGAGAGGGCATTTCATATTTGACCCCCATTCAAAAAGTGTGCAGGGATCTTTCTTTTTTATCAGGCCCAAAACAAAACAGAGGGGGTATTTATTGCATTGCAGATGTCACATTACATCCCCACAACAACTCTTAATTTATAACTTAAATAAATGTGTTTAGATGAAGTTGGGTTGGCAGCGAGTAGGTCCCATTTGTGATGATGCACAATGAATTGGCACCCTGACCGCTTGCAGTGTCTGTGATACCAGAGGCCTTTGGGTGAATGGGGAGCCAGCCAGACATTTAATCAATAGCTGGACCTCCTCTGCCTGAGACACATATCAGCTTTTGGTTGCTGTGGGACACCAGTGCAATGATAAACCCCTCAACACTGCCTCTGGGTTAAACAATAACAAAATAAGGCTGGATGCTCAAAAAAGGGACTTCTTTTTTCTTATTTTATTTATTTATTTTTTTTACGGTGGCTCTGAGTGCAAAACACATTTAAAAAATTTAATTATAATAACATTAGAGAAAAATATAAGACTTGAAAAATGATGAAATTCTTTGAAATTTGTTTTAAAGCACTTGTTTTTGAAATTGATACATTTTCTGTTTGTTGAATCTCTAATTGTTTGTGTTTTCTGATGTTTTGCAAGTTTGTTTTGTTGTTCCTGTAAAGTTGCTTTGTTTTC
>JAPZDV010000013.1:7043772-7071717 GCA_029814665.1 Acanthurus lineatus
AAAATGTCTATTTAATTTCTTCAGAAAGGACAGATAAAGAAAAACAGGGCCTAACAAGGTTAAACAATTAAGTTATTATTGACTTAATTAAGATTTAAGATGATGAATCTAATGTTAATATCAGTGCTTTGTTTCTCATCTTCCACCTAGAGACTTACCTTTACCCTGAAACAGAGCAGAGAACCTACTGATCGTCCATAAATTTATTGGAAAAAAAACATATAACTACAGAACTTCCCTGAGAATCATCAGGTTTTAAATTTCTTCACTATTAAAGTAATTCACTTAGAAATGTCTGCACATCGGTGGTTTTACTGCAAAAATTAAGTCCTGCCAGTGAATTCGGCATACTTTTAGTGGAGACAAAGTGTAAAAAAACATAAGCAAAAAGAGAAAAAATGGGCTACCTGAATCCATGGCAACATTACAGACCACTTCCTGTTTACATGCTCCGCAGCCTCAAAATCACTGGAATGTAGAGCCTCTCCTAAATAGAGGTAAGCAAATTACGTCCTTGTGGTTGTTGGCTCAAACAAATTGTTATACTGCGGTTTACGTCCATGTGTTCAATACCTGTGGACATACAGACAGAAAAGATACATTTTTATGTTACAGGAAGAACCTGTAAGTTGTAGGTATCTAAAAATGTGTCTTGGTAATGGAATATTTGTGGACTCATTGTTAATTTGAGGATCCTAAATGTTCTTAAATCTGGCACTTAAGTCTTGAGGATGAGGCGTTCATGGACATGTGAAAATTCCTCGCCCAGATTTCAGAGGATGTTTCTTTTACTGCCTTCTTAAGCAGATTTAAGATCATAATACTCATAAATATCTGCTGACAAAAATTGTCCGCGACAGTGTCAAAACCACTTTGTCACATAAATCTGAGTCTCCCTCAGCGTGATTTGATCAACACCAGACCTCTTTTGCACCCCCAGCATAGACAAACAATCCCACCTAGGTAGAAAAACAGGAATACTGCTTAGTGATATATTTGCCTCATAAAAGAAGACTGTTGTTGACGAACGCAGGGCAGCCGCATGAACTATAAAGCATCTTTCAATCAGATCCTGCAGTCCAGTATCAAGATGAAATGTGATTTACTCATGAGGCTGGGAAACCAGTCCTGTCTCCCACACATGCACTTCTACACCCCCCTCCTTTTTTCTTCTTCTCTTTTTTCCTCTCTCTGCAACTCTTTCCAGGCAGTTAAATCATCACAGTAGTTGAGACTCGGCGGCCACAGCCCTCCATGCCGTCTGCAGCGCTAATCACCTTGTTCCACAACTCCACCAAAAAGAAGCCAGACTGTAGCTCAGATGACCACCCTAAAAAAATCTCTCCTCATCCATTTTTCTCAAAGCATCCTCTTTAACTAAAATCTCTCTTAAAGCCTCTCTTCCTCCCCTCGCTGAAAAAGCCTCCTCTGACTCCGTGTGACGTAAAACAGCATCAGTCACAGATTGCTGTGAACTTTTGCTTGGCTGGAGACCACACCGCACCCAGTCTCCTCAGGGTGACCTCAAAGAGCATCTGTGACGAAATTAAGAAGACGACATGGGAGGCTCCCGGTGACATCAAGGCGTTAAGATCTGACTGTGGTGGCAAGTGTAAATTTTCCAGTGAGCTTATGTGTTGATTTGGCTTGTCACCGCAGCATTTATGATGCTTAGCCACTTAATAAACTGAGAACAGAGAGGCGGCATGGCTCACTGAAAAACACTGAGGGGAGAACAAGCTCAGCTCTGTTTCCGACTTTCCATTATGGCACTGACGATTATTAGCTTTTCCATCTCACAGTAACAAGACTTGAAGGCAAAGGATCATTTAGCTTTGCTTTGACAACTTTATTTAGGCACGATGTACCTAATGATGGAAATTTCTTTAAGACTTAACTAAGGGTTGGATGTGCATGATGTTCCTGAATCAGGAGGACAGTCTCTCCTGGAACATGACAACTGGAAAAAAGTTCAATGTGTAGGATTTAGGGGGATCCATTTGTAGAATATGGCAGAAATTTAATGTATGATGTTGATAAGTATGTTTTCATCAGTTTATAATCACCTAAAAATGAGAATTGTTGTGTTTTATTACCTTAGATTAAACAGATCCTCTTTCAAGAAGTCTGCCATGTTTCTACAGTAGCCCAGGATGGACAAACCAAGCCCTGAGGCTCATTTTTGGCTATTTTTGCAGCTACCTTGGGTTCTCCTGCAGGCTCAAAAGAGGTGGTAGAGCAGAGGAATACCTAGTTGCTTGCAATTGACTGCAACTTGACTGCTAGACACCACTTACTGGACCATTAATGTACAACACAAATGAAACATTTAGCGACTAAATATTTCTCTCAGGAGATGTTGGAAACCAAAAACAAAGCAAAAATAATGAAGAATAATTATTGGATTTGGATGTGATTCTACATGATTGGTAATGTCTTTATCTCTTTATCTGATGGATGAGTGGATAGTTTGCTGACATGTCCACCACGCCAACTCTAAAATGTAATAAGTCCATGTGGAGTTTGCAGATTGTTTCCATCCCCTTAATGACCCATTTTTTCCCAAGAAAGCAGCAGAAAATGTGAAATATTTTCCACCTGTGAGCTTGAATCGAACCAACTTTGGTGAGATGTCACTCTATCTCCTAAAGATGCCAGTGCTGCTGGTCTTTTTCTGTGGCTGTGTTCTTATGTTGCTTCACATTTCCAGCTGATTTCTCCTCATTTAACCTGATTAAACCTTCATTGATCATCCCCAGTCGAACAGAAAGGTGTGTGGTCAATGACATGCTCAAACCTGAGTAGAAGAGGGATTTTTATTCAGCATAGGAGGGTTTTACTTCATTAAAAACGGCTAAACATGAATACACTACCAACTCAAATAGGGAGGCAGGAGCGAACCACTGAGCTACACAAGCTTTCCTATCAACAGTCAGATGCTAATCTATTGAAACTCCCACGAGTTGCATTCCAAGTCCAGGATAAACGACTCTGCAGAGGCTGTTTATCTTAACTCTATCAGTATCTAAGACCTCATTCATGAATCTAATTAAGCAACCGATAAATAAGAAACTGAGGAATCTCATTAAATCAGCATATTATGAATTTTCTGTCCTGCATTTAGAAACTTAATCAAGCATTAATGCGCAATGAGGGAATGCAGCGAAGCGTTGGACAGGTCAATATTTACGACACATGAGAATAGGGAGTAATTGGTTGTTCAAGGCGCATAAATACCCTTCACAGTTTCTTTCACACAATGAGTCTTTACTGTACGACATAGAGGGTAATTAAGATTTAGATAAAACACTTTTACAGCTCAAAAATCACAAGAGATCTAATCAGAAGTAACTCAGCCATGTCTTCTTTTCTTAGCCTGAACAGAGGCCGAGACCTGGGGGTGTTTTTCTGAAGAATGGTCAGAGGTGGACCCCCTGGGCTGATTGCCATCCACTCTCACTGAATACAGAGAGAAGAAACAGACATTTTCCTCTGTACTCAGCCAGAGAGGATGAGAGGAGCACTTCTGAGCTATCATTACAAGGAAAGGGGATAAATTTCACCTTGACTTGACTGGGCTGGTTGGGTAACCCCCAGTCCTGAATGGATCAATTCTGTGATGGCAAGGTGACAGCCAAGGATGGGAGAGGATTTATGTAAATGAAGCAAAAGTCAACGGGTATTTTTCGACAAAGGGAGTCCTTAAGTCTGTAATTGCCGAACTCTTCAGGGGCGTTTTCATCACAGGAACGTCTCTCGGGAGTGGAGTGTTACACAAACAAAACACTGACCCTTAGATGGACTCTGCTCTGCGATTAACAAAACTGTGACAACAAAAGCTGTGGGGCGAAAAAGCTGACTAACGTTGCTTTACCAACAACACAAAGACAAAAGGTTGGTGGCGTCCACCAGCTCTCCTGTTTGCTATTCAACAGCGAGAATGACGAAGCTACCAGAAAAAAACGTTGGTTCCCGGACAGAGGACATTGAAAGCTGCACATTGTCAGTCAGCAGGCCCATCATGTGATTGTGTGCAAGCTAGGCAAGGCAAGTGGAAGGTGGCATTGTTTGTGTATGTGTGTGCTGGCACGTCGGTGGAAAAGGTTTTTGTGTAGGCCATTGGTTGTTTTGTCAGGTCAAATGTCACCGGGTTGAGACAAACAAACACTGATGTAGAGGCTGTGAAAAAGCTGAGTTGGTGTTTTTGGTGATTCACAGAGCGAGACAGAGAGGTGCTCTTATGGGATTGTTGGCTTTGCAATCGGTAATGATGTTAACAATGATAAAACTAATACAAGTACACAGATAGGAAGACAAACCAGGACGCTTATCTCATTATGATACGAATAATGTTCCAACGAAAAAGTTTTAATTAGTAAAGTGTCTGCATAATTGGTCAGCATTTACATGATTTATTCAGGTGATAAGCACAGAGTTTACAACAGCTGTTTGATGAGCTTAATGTTTATTCAACGCTGCTTTACAAAGGCAGAGAACTAAGGCAGTAAAATTGAGAAGCTGGTTGAAAGTTTTCAGGCTAATGGACACAGTGCCTTAAATACTGTCCTGAGGTTGTCATGCCTTCATTTTATACCTGTTTAAAGTCATTATCAACCGCGATAAATGCCATTAAACAAGATTCTGTGGACTGCCACCAAGATATTCTGCTTTAGAAGACAGAGCATCTATAAAATAGGTTCTTTCATTTTTTTAAACCCATTTAAACAAGTTTTGACTACTCTAAGTCCACAGTTAGTTATCTGTCTGTCTTAAATACTGAAACCAATAATACCTTTTGAAAACATCAGTCTTCAAAAAGTGAAGACTCAAATGTCAAAAGTTAAACAGGCAGTTATTGCTGCTTATGCAAGGAAAGTACTGGCACAAGGTTAGCTTGGTTTCTGTTTATAATTCGATATAGTTTATGTGGAAACTCAAGCTGATACACGGAGATGTTGGGTCATTAAATTAATGACTAAATTCAATCTTAGCTTCAGCTAAGGCTAACTGCGACTAGCTAGCTAACTTTAATCCATCCCTCCTGCATTTCTTTGGTATAATAAAGTCTGTCTCCCTGATATTAGAATTCACTATATATTAGCTTAAATTAATCAAGCTACTAATCATTGCTACGTCACAAGGCTAGTTATTAAGATAGCTGTTATTTTCACCATCATGATTGAATTAAATGACTGCCTCATTCTATGGGATAAACAAAATGACGTCTTTATTCTTCAAAACTGATATTTTTTTAACTGACGCTTCAAAGAAAAATCAGCAAAGCCTAAATCAAATTTTAGCTTTTGCTAGCTAGGACTCCTGCTACTGTAAGCTTCTCTTGTGGTCTGTACTCTACAATTTCATGTGCTGTTTTAATGAATATTGTAAATTTCATAATATTATTATATTATTTATATTGTAAAAAATTGTCTAAACTCAGTTCCCACTACATGTGTTCAGGGTAGCAGCTGCTTCTTGGCTTTGTTTGGAGGAAAGTGTGATGGAGATAAAGGCAGTGAGCCAATATAAGACGAGGGCACAAACAATAAAACAGTGGAGCCGCTCAAAGGCTGAAATTGATCCTGTGGCCCTCTGATAAATCTCTGACCCAGAGTCCACCTACGGACTCAGCAAAGACTCTGCAGTGATGGAAAACCAGACTGAACAGTAATGACAGTGGAGATTGTTTTTGTCCAGAGTCTGAAAAATTAAAGATTCATCACTTAAATTTGAACCAATATGAGGGGAGTGTGTTTTGATGTGTTTTTGACTAAGTGCAGGCTTTCCGAGCACTTCGATTAATACCTAGTGTGTGTGTGTATCTTAAATTATATTAGTGTTTGTAGGCAGATTTTTTTTTTTTCTATAGGCAGAACCTGGTTAAAGTTTCCACCTATTTCAAGCAGCCAGTGGCTGGTTATAAAGCTTCAGTTTTAATGAAGAGATGAATGAGTGCTATCAATCTTCTCATGCAGCTCTTGGAAGAAAAGAATTTTTTTTTTCCAAAATGTTGAGCAATTCCAATTAATCAAATTGAATTTTTAGCTGATATTTTATCACTGAGGAAGCTACCAATGTGAATTGATGCTCTCTTTAGCATATCTCATCATGCAGAACATGGCCCGATCTTGTAGTTAATTGTGTTGACTGTCATATATGAGAAGGCCATTTATGCTCGCATGTCTGATAACTCAGAGCCGAGAAGAGACATGATTGAGCACACTTGAAATTTATAACAGACTGGTTTAACTGTGCTGTTTATGGTCCCATCTGCTCTGCGTTGGATGATACAGAGTCTGAGAGTCGGTTCACACCACACACGAAGCAGCTGCAGGCTGCAGACATATAAGCATAATGGATTTTAATATGCAAATAAAGCAGGGGCAAATTATTTTATTTGCACTTTTGGGGATTAAAAAGGACCAGTAATGAAGCCAGGACTCCATTTGGAGGCACTGTGTGTTCAGTGGAGCCTTTCAGTTCAATGAACTGGAAGTTTTCTGCTTTCGCTAGCAGCACCACGTTAAATGAATCTCCATTTAACTGTCTGTCTTAAAAACAGAAATCAATAATGCATTTATTTATCATTTTATAAGCATCAGTCTTCGAGACCTGCTCACTCCAATGTGGGAAGCTGCTACTCTGTCAGGACTGTGATCATTAGTGTAGAGTGTAGCTTGTTTTTTTGGTTCATAAATTAATGTTGGTTCATTCAAAGTGATTATTTATAACGGATCACAGTTTGGGAAAAATCAAAGGATAAACATGCAAATAAAACAGGCAAACCACACAAGACACCAACAGGCATTTCTGCAAGTTAGATGTGAAAAACTGCAACATTGGCTGTAATAAACATATATAAGTTTGATCCAGTGCTCATTCTGACTCATGGATTGTAGATTCAGAGTATTTTAATCTGAAATATAGACACAGAGTACACAATTTTCTCCCTTTTCTGAAATATTATATTCTCTAATTTAATGTTTCATCTACAAAGGAATGTTTTTGTTCCATTAAGCTTGTTTTCTAAGGGAGATTTGAAGTCTTTAATATAACATAACTCTTTTAAACATTTATCTTAAAATGAGAATTTAAGTTTAACTTGATCCCCCACAGCTTTGACTTTTTAAAGGAATATATTTTTGGGAAACATGTCTACTCTTCTTTGAGAGGAATTGGATGAAAAGTTTGATAGCACAAGAAATAGCACCAGCACATAGCACCCCATAAAACCACAGTTTGAGGTTTTTACACTTTTGTTTTTTAAAAGAATAACATAAAAAAATGGAAAGTTGTGTTTTAAGTTTTAAAGATGCTAGCAGGAGGACCTTGCTAACTTTAGAGAAAACTAGCCGTTTTTCCCTGCTCTCTCTCTTAACACTATGCTAATCCAACTAACTTCAGGTTGTGGCAAAAATATGTGTTAGTGGTATCAAATTTCTCATCTAATTCTTGGTAAGGAAGCGAATAAGGATATTCTAGAGTAATGTAAACTATTAACCTAAAGGTTTGATCTGCTCCTGCAGAAAAACACAAATTGCTGTTCACCTTTTAAAGTGCCTTTTTATGTTTAATCTATTGGTATTCATATTAGCAAATTTTTTCTTAATATTAACAATCATTGCTTAGTGTATCGCCACCCTTGGCTTTTATTTTTATATCGTGCACCAGATGAATGGGGTTATCAGGTTGTTGTCATAACAACAGCAGCAGCAGCATTTCAGCAATGACATTCAGATACATCCTTGAAAATTATCTAAACTTTCTCCCTCTCTTTGGGTTGTTTACTGCAGGTCAAGACAAACTCATCAAGGATGTGCACACACTGCTTGACCGAGATGTACTGCATTATCAATATGTGGAGTCCATTGTTTTTATGCTTCGGAGCTTCTGCAGTCAGCACTAATGGCGTCAGGGGGGTGATTGTACAAAGGGTTGGCAAAGGACAGCTTGGCATCTTTCCTGCGCGAACCATGCTGTGGACAAAAAACACACAAAGAGACGCACTTCTCGTCAATGACTTCTGCACAGATAATTAGAGTAAAGCCCCAAAGGCCGAGCAGAGACACATTACCTCCACCTCCCTCCTCCAGGGGTAGACGCTGATGGAAAGCCCCGAACCGTCACTCAAACTGGGGTTAACTCGGGGACAACCGTCTGGTTTTCCGTACAGGGACGGAAGCTGAGGGAAAGAAAGTGATGCACACCATCTTAAAAATTAGATGGACCTTTATGTGTGTGAGAGTGCATGAAAAGCAGCCACAATTAAAATCAAATTGACCCGTTATGCATCCATAATTACACCTCTAACCTCCATAAAACATTTCATCATCTTCCAGAGGTGGAATTATCACACACTGTCTCTGCTGCTCGCTTAAATGAGTGCTGAAGAGGATCTCGCTGGGTTGTGGAGATACCAGTTCTCACCTACACCTCTCTATTTATAGCTGCGTCCTCAGTGGCTGCCACATGAAAGCAGCCATGTACACACATACCAATGCAGATACAGAATATACTGAAATACACTGTATATAATAAAAAGGGATCAGTTTCAGGGTTATAGCATGTTTGCATTAGTAAAACATATTTCTGTTGAAGTCTCTCTTGAAATATCTTGCATTGAACTATCAGAGGACTACGTATAATCAGGTGTAGTGCATCACACACTCACACACACTCAAACAGCTCCATGATAATATCCATCCTCAGAGTCATGACAGTTGTGGCTCTCAACATTACTCCCACTTTTATTGCTGGATGACACTCGCTGCACACCCACACAGATAAAAATGTGTGTGTGTGTTTGTGTGTGTTCGAACACACAGCCCACTCGTTTTGTCATTTTTAGAAACACACACATACACACACACAGACTTAAAGTCTCCAACACACGAAAGCCATTATCTAAATGGGATAATTCTGATTGTATCATCTCAAAGCTCGGATCTTTTTTCAGTGGTTGCAGGAAAAAGAGCAGAGGAACAAAACAAACAGGGGCTGGACACAGAAACCGTGCCCCTGTGAAGCACAGCAGCTACATGCATTCACTCAAGTACTGTACTTTAAAGTACTTTTACTTCACTTAAGGGTTTCTGTTTAATGCTATTTTTTATTCTACTCCACTACATCTCAAATGGAAATATTATACTGTTCTTCTCCATTAAAAGTATAAGTATGTAACAGTTATAATGGCTGGTTATTTTCGAGCTTAAGTTTGAACATGAAAAAACTTGTATTAGGATCATAAAATGCAACTTATTGTTTATAATAGATATGTAATATATAAACACACATCAGTTACAGGGAGTCTTTTCTGCAGGACTGGTATTTTTTTTTTTTAAACTTTAATCTGTTTTGTCAATAATAATTATGGATTTTAAGTATGAGTTTGAATGCAGAAGTATTTTTATCATACTGATACTTTTACCTAATTAAAGGATCTGAGTGTATCTTCCATCTGTAATGTTATGCAATCCATTTCAGAAGCTTTCCAATTTCTAAAGCTTCTCATCATGCAACATTTTTGCAAAACTAAAGATTAAACTTGTTATTTTTGGTGCTGTAGCTTGTTGGTTTTTGCATTCGATCTGATTTTATGGTTCAGTTATTAAGTCTAATAATGTAATAACACACACTGAAAATCAGAAAAAATTTACCACAGAATCAATAATCCTAAATCAAAAATGTAATCTAGCAGAGAGGCTGGGTGATAACCTTGTGACCTCTTCTAATGTTAGAGCCACTTATCGAATGGATGTTAGATAAATGGTTGAAAAAAATGAGATTTGTACAGCTGAGAAACCTAATGTCGCCCCAACAGAATTTGCAAATGATTGATTGGACATTTCTGTGCGCTGACCTCTGCTCTCCAGTCAAAGGCTGGGTTATCCATCACCCCACAGTCCATTGTGTCTCGATTTCTGTGGATCCAGCAAAGAAAATGCAATCATCATCATTGGTAACATCATCATCAGTAAAAGTAAAATGCCACTGCTGCAGCTGGAGCTCACCTTAAGCGGCATTTTTTGTGGTATAAAGCAAGAGCGCAGACCGATAATCCGACTAAGAGCAGCAGCAGTCCGATGCCAATACCTGCATACGCAGCATCTGAACATAGAGAGATATTTTGATGAACGGCAGGCACATTAACAGGGTGTGCAGGGATACAGGAAATAAATCCAGGTGAGACAGTTTCACAGAGACGAGCAGGGAGGTGCGTTTAATTTATTACCCAGCTGAATGTCTTCTGGTGTGGTCGATGGGGTGGAGAGAGATGGTTTCTTTTTTACGTGGCAGCGGTTGCCTGTCCATTCTGGATCACATCTGCGTTACGAAACCAAGAAATATGAATGTTATGACACTAATGCTGCACGGGAGCATGAAACAAAAATGTCAAATAATCAAACCTTATTTACACAAAACATTTACACAAGTTTGTGCGGTTTTAAATTAGATTTCAGGTATTTGAGTAACTAATAGAAAAGACAGCAGAAATGCAAGACATCAAAGGAGAAAGCTGGTGGTGGTCTGTTGTTTTTTCTTACGATCAACAAAACCTGTTAAGCCGACAAAAATCTGATAAATTGATCCAACTGATGAGTATTGTTTATTTAGGAAAAACCCTGGTATTTCTTGACTATTAAGAAAAAAATATATCAATGTAACTTCTGTGTTTTCAGTGGAAATGACTGGGCTTGAGTTGGTTTAATTAAGTTTGCATTTGTAGCACGATAGAACCAATTTATCTATTGTGTTTGCATTATTATTTCAACCATTTCTCCCGTACTTTTTTAATGTTTTCACTCTGTGTTCATAAGTAAATTCAGTACAAAGTATTAAGGCGTAAACTTGACAATGGTTTAAAGGAGGTGAGTCCTGTGCAATGGACCTAATGTATCTTTTAGTGTATAAGTGTGACAATAAATATATCAAAGACCAGTTTAACCAAATAACAAGGCCAAAACAAACAATTAGTCAATAAAGTGCATCTCCTGAGTGTCTCTCGGGGAGAATCACTTTATTGACTCATTGTTTGTTTTGGTCTTTCATGGGATTTGTTGATAGGAAGAAAAATATAGAAAAAAAACTTCCCTGTTCCCCTTTAAATGCGAGTAAAACAAGAAAAGTGACACATAATAAAATTATAAAATAGATAAAGGACATGAATTATGACCTGTATTACTTATTCTACACACACATTATCTCCTACTGTTTTAAAAATGGAACAAAGACAAGACAACAATATCTCAACAAATGGAGCAAGATTTATCTTCTGGACATCAAGAGTGGAAACACAGACTAATCGAGTTTGGCCTTGTTTGCTGAGCTGTTTCTTTGGGCTGCTCTTCTCATAAACACAGACTCTCCTCCAAGTCAACATCTGTTTAGTATCAGCCCGATGTCTAAGCAACATTCACCTTCTAATATGAAACACACAGTTCTCAGCGAAGCCAGACTGTGTCATTATCATTCAGAGGGGGTCAGGGTATATATTGTGTGACGGTCTGGCCGTGGCAGTGGGCGGTCCCTGGCCTGGTTCCCTGATGGATCCCGCTCAGCAGAGTGGAGGAACGTGATGCAAATACTGAGCCAGAGGTGCCCTCCAATGCTGGTTCTGCTACAGCGGGGCTGTTATCAATGCAGGAGCAGCTACAGGAGCTCCATACCTCACTGTGCTGTGAATGACGGCAGTAAAGTCCCGTTGCATAATGAGAGGAGGACGTGCAGGTGCTACATTGCAGAGGATTGGACAATGGATGAATAAAAAGGGGAGAATCGCATGTAAAGAGGCTAAATGAGAGAGTGAAGAAGAAGCCTCATACAGCAATGAGACATCTTTACACTGAGGACCAGGAATTTTTAAAGTCTGACTGATATCACATTAATTCAACCTTTTAGAAGCCAAAAACATCTCCAGTCTATTAAAAAAAAAAACAATAATTACCCTTTTCAACATGAAAAAGAAAAAAGGGTCATGCTCCTTTTTATCTTAAGGGCTGTGTCTGTGTTTGATTGACAGCAGCTGGCAGGCTGAGGGCCAATATTTGCAGCAGTTTAACAAGAGACGAAATAAACAAACTTGTAGTTTACAAGCCATGAACAAACAGTGTCTTGTTAGCAGTGGTATTGAAAAATGAGGACCACACCAACATCTAACCGGACCAATCCGACCTTTGTATGTCCATTTACATGTGTTTTAAGTTGCTGCAGACGACCAACTTACAAGCTATCAAGCTGATGTTAGCAGCGCACGCGTTAAGTCTTGTGCTCATATTTGTACTGTGAGACACAGTGATGTTACTGTTTTATGCAAATATGGTTTTAATTTAAGCAATTTGGATGGCTACATGGGAGAAAGTTCTCTATGTAGACAGAAATCTAATGGAATTATGAAAGATTAATGCAAAACAAATGGGGCTAATATGCAGTTGCAAACCAAAAACCTTTAAAAAAAAACATTTAAAATTCTTATCCTGTTCCAACATTTCAGTACAAGCATACTCCTGATCACATGACCCTCTGATTGCATTTTGGACACACTGCGCATTTAGTTATGTGACTTTAGTAAACAAGTGTTTTCCCGGCTGCACAGTTCACATTCATCCTGCGGAAAAAGTAACCTTTGCACACGTGCATGCAGAATGTGAATCTCACTGAGGATTCACTGGAGTGTAATGAGGTTAGCAGATCCAGCAGCAAGTCTCATAATTGCTTCCTTACTTTTAAAATGAAATATCTCATCACAGACATTCCAAGCCACTGATGCAGACAACGAGATTCATGAGCTTCCTAAAAAAACTTCCAACGGAGCAATTGTGGTGTCTGTCTCAAATGTGTTTTGCTTATGCCAACATGACGGCCCCTCAGCAGATTTATCTTATGCATGAGTTTTTGTGGTCTGCCCTCTAAGATCATCAACAGCGAGGGCAACGTTTAAATATTGACCAGGAGAATCCACCAGAAATTCCCAGGGAACCCTGTGCTGGTGGATAAACGAAGGCAGAACCACCCTGCTTAAGCTGGGGGAGATAAGCAGATTCCCACATGCCTCATGGAGCGTGTCTTTTCCGAGGAAAGAAAAAAAGACTGATGGGATTTACATGTTTTAAGTCTCACAAAGAGAGAGAGAAAGAGGATGGGAGGAGAGCACATAACAGACATGACACTTATCTTTGTGTGTCTTAGTGTGTTTATGAGTGTGAATGAGTGTGTTGCTGTTTCTTGTAAGTGTGTGTTCATTCAGCTTACTTGCAGACAGGCCCGTGTGTGTCCACATGGCACGAGCCGCGATCCAGGCAGTACAGCTGAGGACACTCTGCAAATCACACAGGAGAAACTGACCATCACAGCTGAACATCTTAGAAAAATTACACATAAACAAAAAGCCACCAAAGCTTTTTTTCTTTGCTTTCTTCCTGCGTCACCCGTCATCATCTATTCCTCTTTTCTCCTGACGGGAAACAGACGCAGACTGAAGCATGTTGCTGCTCTGGCATTTAGAACATGAAATCAGTGAATTATGATGCCGGAGGAAACGGTGCACTGTTCAGCATCATCCATTAACCTCTGCAGACGGCGCCTGCTGCATCTTTTTTCTTCCATCCTGCACATCTGATTACAAATACTCTTCCCTACATAGGTGTGTGAGTGCTATCAGGGTTGCCTGCTCAATAAGCATGGTGTTTGAAACCCTGAAGTCTGTGCAGCCTTGATAAAGTGGCTTTGGCTTGGCAGTGCACGCAGGCTAAATGTGAGGTTTGGTCTTTCTCCTGAAATGCAGGAAAGAAGAGGTTTTAATGGATTTTGGCAGCTTGCTGTAACTGTTGAGGTGTGCTTTGAAGACTACACAGGCTGACTTGAAAATGTCCTGGGAGTCACAGCTCAGGCTGGAAATGAAGCAGACATGACTGAAGCTCTGGCAACATTTGAGTCAAAACTGAAGTTGGGGCTCACGAGAGTATGATACATATATAAATATTCAAATCTATGCATTTAAAAAACAGTGTACCACCCAGCTTTTAGGCCTTTTAACAGAGTTTGAAAGCCTCAATGTACAGTCACTAATAAAAGAGAAAAATACCTGAAACACACTCAGACATCAAGCTCTGCTGAAAAAAGCATAGGTTCAGTCTATTTCTAACATCAGTGCGTCCCTGGTGACATTCCTGAGCGTCAAGGTCGAAAAATCATAAAATGGACCATGGTTAATGGCAAAAAGCTCGAATGAAGCAGGCAGGTTAAAGCACGTTACCATGGCAGCTGGACTCATCGGAGTAAAAAGGCAGACAGTCGGCAGAGTGGTCACAACGCCTCTGAAGTGGGATACAACCGGGCGAACTCTCACACACCAGTTCTCCCAGCTCACACTGCAGCAGAGCTGAGGGGTGAAAAGAATAAGAAAAGGCAGAGAATAAGAGAAGGGATGAACGCAGCGTGTGTGAAAGAGGCATTTAAAGATAAGAGAACTCAAGTTCTTTCACAATGTCCCAGTTCTTGCACCAATATTCAAACAGCTCAGAGCAAATTTAACACCAGGAAAACTGGTTCCTAGACAGAAGATCAGGCACTTTTTCTGCACTGTGTACCCACAGGTTTTAACCAAGACACCAGTGATGTCGAGCAAATGTGATGTTATGTTAAAAATTGTTTGGATTTGGAAGCAGATATTAAAGGTTCTGTCTTAAAAAAGGATTTAAAAAGAGGAGATGGAAAAAAACAGATGATCAATCAAAGCGAAACAGATCATAAAGCATTTCATAAAACCTGTGGGGCCGCATCTGTATGTAAAGTAGAGCAAATTTTGATTGACTGGTTTTAAGTCCAATGACATTAATAAGTATCATAACTGGCTTAAATGGTTCAATAACCCCTATTAAAAGATATGCACCTTAACTTATTTCTTTCTCATAGTTACACCTACAAAAGCCATGCGGGTAGTTTGAGTTTTATAATTAAAATTTGATATGTAAGCCACTGGAACTTGTCGCTTCACCCCTACAGTGGAAATGAAATGAATTTATTTTATGGTGCTTAAAATTATAAACTAGAAAAACTGCCTCGCGGTTGTGCGACTCTGCCAACCACCAATGTCTGTCTAGACTCTTAAATATATATGTAGCAAAGACTTTGATGGTGTTTAATAAAAGGTGTTGAGTGAAGTTTTTGGCAGATGGAAGAAATCTCTGTACACGTGTCCACATGTTTCTCAATGCAAACATGACAAAATATATTCCACATAAACTGGCATATAGACGTATAATTTGGGCTTTGAGGTGTCTTCATCGCTGCAAAAGCATTTTGTGAGAAAGAAAGACTTCTTATATTTAAATCAACCTTTAGTTTGAACCACCCATTTTTGACAGAATTTACAGGTAGCTCACAATAACCTTTGTACCTTATATACGATGATGGATCATCTACGTGTACTTCAATGCTTGTAAAGTGTTTGTTCCCTCCACCAATTAAAACACAGCTGACAAAGACACACACAAATACTTACGGCAGCTGTTCTCGTCCTCTCCGTTGGGGCAGTCTGGAACGCCGTCACAGCGAAGAATGGAAGGGAGGCACTGATCATTCGAACATTGGAAATGTCCAACAGGACAGAGATCCTGAGGAGGAACAGTGCCGGGAACAACAGTGGGACAAAACTCTTCGTCAGACTGGTCGGCACAGTCCAGCTCGCCGTCACACCTCCAGCTCTCTGGGATACACTGGAAGGAGTACGAACACTGGTACTGGTCCTCGGCACACGTCAGAGGCTGTGGAGTTACTGGTCCTGAGGTGACATATCACAGCAAAGACATATGCACATGATTATACATGCATGCATGGAGCAAAATGCATCTTTAAACCCCCTTAAATCAATCTGAGTTCACACAGTCAGCCTCTTTTTACTCTCAGAGAAATCTCAAAGGATTGTTTTAAACACATGGGCTGCTTCTTGAGAAATTTAGCCAGAGAGGTGATTCAGAGGTGAAAGGAGAATGTCGGGGTGGGAGTGAGGAAACAACACAATATAAATGTAATTGCTTTTCCCCCCCATTGCCCTCTGTGCCGTCCCCCAGCGCTGACCCAGTCTCCACAGTGAATTTATATGGACCTGCAGGGCAACAGGCTCCATTAACCTGCTACACTCTCTCTGAGGGTCCACACAATTTATGTGGAAATGGAGAAGAGGAGCATGGATCAGGATGGACAGAAAATGTGGAAAAAGAGGAAACAGAAGAGGGTGAAATTGGAGGAAATTGCAAGAAAAAACAGGCAGAAATTCTAAAAAGAGAGGAAATGACAAAGAAAATCAAGAGACAGAATAAAAACAGAACAGCAAAAAAACCCCAAAACTTTGTCTCTACCTCCCATCATGCACTCTGCCGTGTAGGAAATGTCATCCAAGGCGATGTCTGTCCACACATCTCCACCCACCTCCGCTTGGAAGGTCACTCTAAAAGGTGTCGGGCTGGACAGGATGACATTAGCGTACGTCCACTGGTTGCCTTGGTTTCCAGTGGCTGCCCACATCAGCAGTCCGGTGCCGCTGGACCCAACAGTGTAAACCTGATGAGAGGCAAAAAGAACGGGAAATTTAGGGCAGAGACATAAATTAAACTGAGTGTTTTTTGTCTGGGTAAACAAAAAATTTAGCAAAACAAAAGAAAACGAAAATGCATTTGCTCTCAAAAAAGAACAAGAGTAAAAAACAATAAAACAATACTACAGAGCTAACAAATAATACACATGATGTAATTAAAGAAACATTTTTCTGCAGCTCAAGATGCAGGCTCAAGTTTAATATGACTATACCTCTGATAATATTCAATGCAAAAACAATATTACCATCATATTTATGCCAGTTTGAGACTTTTTATAGCGCACACTCATTATGTAAACATGACAATTAATTTAAAAAATTGCTTTTTAATTAAATTCCTGAAAAATGTGTGTGATATTCCCATCAGTTTTAAATATAAATTGAGCTAAGTTTTTACCTTTTTTTGCTGAACATGATATATCCTGCTTAAAGGTCCGGTGTGTAGGATTTAATTGCTTTTCGCTTTGAAATAACGGACTGCACACAAATTAATTCCCACTGTTCATCTCTCCTCTTAAAGCATTTAAGAGAAACAACAGTTTCCATTAAAAACAGGAAAGGTCCTCTTTAGATCTGGTGTTCTGTTTGTCCACTCATGGCCACTGTAGACAACATGGTAGAATCCATAGATAAGAGTCCCTTAATCCTACACACTGGCTCTTTACCATTAGCATGTTAGCACATTTAGCGTGAGCATTTTGCATGCTGATGTTAGCATTTAGCTCAAAGCACCAGATAAGTCTCAATGGAGCCTTGAGGACTCATTGACATGGCTGTGTGTCTCGTCTTTATGCTATTCCTCATCCTTTGTTTTTAAAGCTTGCAAAATCCTCAAGCTATAATGATTTTCTCTCACTGTGAAAAACTTTTGGATGCTGAAATGGAAAAAGTTTCAACAATAGGATTCTCAGTGGAGTGCTAAACCCAAAATCCAGTGAGCATATTCCAAAAACAATCATAAAAAAGCAGCACATCTCCAGTTTTCAAGTCAAAGAGGACAAAATACTCACATTTCACTTGTTCACATTCCACACGAGTATTTTCTCTTCTTGACATTAAAACCTGAAATGTGCTACCTTTATTTTTTAACATTTTTTAGAACTTTTGAATACTTTCAATGATTTATTGTTTTGACTTTATAACGACTTTATTTCACTGCACCGAGCCTCTAAATTTTCAGGCTTTTTCATTGAATAAGCTGCAAAAAGTTCACACGATTCTTTTTAGACCTTTAAATATAAAAAGTTTTACCAAAATTTCTACACATTAAGTTATGTGCAGAAGTTTAATTAAGGCCTGTTTAAGGAATATGACAAATCCTTTTACATTATTTTTGACTTTAACATTATTTCTTTTGCATAAGTTTGAGTAGTAGAAGACGGGTGCCATTTTAACTTAAATCACATATCTCAACATCTTGTGTGTGTTTACATGCACTTTTTTGCTTTTTTCAGTGCACATCAAACCCAAATAGTTTGATTTCTTAAAATTTTCTCATTGTTTGTTGTTGAAATTAACCCAGCTAACAAAGACATCTAAAAAAGACACGAAAAGACAGATATGATAATCAACTTTGCGAGGTGACGTGCTTTGATGGATTATCTCCTGGCAGGGAGGCTTTCATTTCTTCCTGTGGGGACCAGCTGATTGACAGTAAGCAGAGTGTCATTTCGTGAGAAGCTCGGTGAAATAGGAAAAAAAAAAAACTGACAAAACCAAATTAGGCCTTCAGGTTGACTGTGATGGATCATCAGACAATAAAAAATAAATAAATAAATAAATAAATCTTGTTTGGAAGGTGGATGCGTGACACAAACCCACACAAACAGGCTTTGAATTATTTATGGAGATGTGGTTCAGACTGAATCACCTTCAGCGTTCCCATCCTGTCGGAGCCGTGCATGTAGAACCAAAAGCGCAGGTGACAAAGGCCGATGCTGGCGGGAAATGGACTCCTGGTTGTCACCTTGGCGACGTCGCCCTCCCTCTGAGTGGCTGAGTGTATGTACAGGAAGTTCCCTCCACCACCTTCGGACAGAAATACAATACAGAACACTTTTGTCGTGCAAATGTAAGAGGTGAGTGATGACAAAGCCTCTGCAGGGGAAGAATATCCACAGTTAAAAACCCTCTCAGCCATCAAATCTCAGTTCTGAAAGAAAGAAATAACCTTCTTCTGTTGCTGCTTCCAATATACATGATCTTTAGACAGAAGAAAGTATTTGTGCTATTGTGAAATGCTGTAGCCTGCAGCCAGAAAAGCTGCACAGAGCCTCTTCAGCTCGGCTGGGTTTTCAGAGATGAGACAGCATCTGTGTGAGGCCAGAAAAAAGTGGGAGTTTTCCACATGAGTTAAAGGGGAATTTCAGGCCATAACAATCCAGCATGCACAGCAAACATTGCACCCACTCAAAACAATGGATTCTTCTCCTCTGACTTAAACAAAATCTCAATATTCTGTGCGTTCGCTCAGATAAAAGCTGTTTCAAGTGTGCACACGTTGCTCCATCATCCAGATGTTGACATCCTCTTAAAATGCAACTAAATGATGTAATGTGAACTTCTTGTCTTTAATCAGCTTACAGACAGTTTATTGATCCGCTGTGGAGTCATAAGTTCATTGTCAGGACTCATCTGTAAGATCAATAAGCTCAGCTGTCCAATGAGAAGTGGGCGTGAACTTAAAAACAGCCAATAAGAGAAGACATTGGAGCTACACTGCTAACTAGGAAAGTTGGTTCACTGAGTGCACTGCTTTCAATGAAAAAAGTGCTGTTTTGTACTCAGTTTTTTGGTCAATCTGCGAAATATTTTGGACTATATGATGACTTGCTGTTATGCACACCTTCCCCCAGTCCAGCTTCACCTCCCCTTCATCCAGTGTAAACACGATAAATATCCCTGTAGGATCAGTAATGAGCTGAAATTCCTGCTCAGAAATTATACCCTTTTTTCTTTAATCACCAAAGAAGACCATAATCAGTATCCCAAAGTAATGTCGCTAAGGCTGAAACTAGTAATTTTTTACATAACTGATTGAGCTGCAGATTGATTTTATAATAAACCGCTGACTTTTTAAATCCAAAGAATGTCAGAAAATAGTTAGAATGCTCTGCACATTTTCACTGAGCCAAAAGTTAAATCTGACAAATAGCTTAACATTCATCATTTTACAATAACAGAAATTAGAGACAGAAGAAAGAAGCAAGTTTTTTGAAGCAGAAAACAGCAGATGTGCAGGATTTTCTTTTCTTTTTGGCTTTATTTTAAATGACTGTTAATGGAAACTGATTAGTTTTTTTTACCCTTCTCTGCATTACTTGTCTTGATTCATTTTTTCTTTGTAAGGTAAAGCAAACTGAAAATTTCGCCTCCAATGAACTTGTTTTATACAAAACTGTTATTTGATATTTTATTATTTTTATGTCTTTTATTGTTTCTTTTCATCAGAGGTATCGTCTTAACATCAGGGCCAATTTCCTCTCCTTATTTTTAAAACTAGCCTTTGTCAAGAGCCCCGTTTTCCCATCTAAACAGAGTTACAAGGACCAGCGGTTCAAATCTATTCCATGAAAAAGGACACACCTTTTCTGAATCCTGGGAGATTTCTCATAACACTCGGTTTAAAGTGTCGTCCAAACACTTCAACTTTTCTCTTAAAGTGAATGGGTGAAAAAAAGAAGAAAAAAGAAGAAATACTAACATATGACTGCCATTTACATGCAAAATTACATAGAAATAAAACTAACATTTAAGAGTAAGCAAAACATTGAGCATCAAAGAGATGATTCACACTCAAGCATTAATTTATAACTAATCAGCAGCAAAAATTATGTTTTGAAGCATCACTGTACATGAGATAAACAACAAGTCCAATACTGTTAAGCTCAGTTTGACTCGGGCTGACATTGATCAGGATGTATTATTAACCCAGCCTTCACACGCCTGTCGGAAGCTCCAATTCCCCGGCTGTCAAGTTGTAATTACAAAGGCGCTGCACCGACGGTGAGCAGAAAACATGGAGGCTGTCAGGAAGACGCAGAAGCTGTTTGTTCTTAATTTTGAATATGTTTTTGTTGACAGTGTTATTAATATTTCACTAAACCAAAAAAAAAAAAAAAACAAGTCGGCAGCAGAACATATGCAGAGATTTTTGCACATAAACAGGTACCTCAGTGGAAATGTACCAGGATGAAGAGGTCAAAGGTTGGAAAAGCACACACAAATTTTTCTCTAAAGCTGCCTCTTGCAACTAAATCCTGATGGGAGATGCAAACACGGTGGTTAGATTTAAGGGAATAAAGCATAAAAACTGTTAAAGATTTTAGTTTTAGTTACTTGTTAGTGAAGTTAACATGCTTCTTTAATAATTCAATGTTTAACCTTAAATAAGCTCTGTGAGCACCTTCACATCACTTACACTAAATATTTGTTTGCTATCAAGATTTTCCCGAGTAACAAACGAGCTAAATTAAAAATGTAAAATAAAAAACTCATCTCAGCTGGCATTGTGTTTCCCTCAGAAAGTAGAGCTGTAAAGTCTGTGTAGTTATGAGGTCAGTGGATGAATGGGTCAAAAAAACAGCTTTTCCAAAAGGAGACCACAGTTTGTCTCACATGTCCTGCTCACACTCAATATTGGTTTCTTTTAATGACGACCATACTGTTTGTCTAACATTTACCAGTTTTGTTAATGCCCAAACTTAACCAACCGCAGCCCATGTGGCGTACGATCATAGAGCCTGTTTATTTTTTTAGCAGTAATTTGTAGCAGACAAATGGTGTCATCCTGCTGAGAGTCAAAAATGCTTGTATTGTTGCTCTGGAGGCCGAGTTGTTTAATTTGGAGCACTTGTTTGGACCACTTGTCACATAAATGTGATTTACAGGAGGCAGGTTTGGCAGCAGGGCGAGTACTGACCAGGACTGTGGTCAGTGTGAGGTCCAGCTTCTGGTGTCTCACTCTGACCGCCGATCCTCCAATCAAAGTCATCATCAGTGTCCTGAGTGAGCTGGCAGACCTCCTCCCACGGGTTTCCCTCCATGTTGAAATTACAAGCGCCTGGCAAGGAAATGATGTGGCCTATGAGAGAGCAAGAGAGAGATGAGAGAGAAGAGTGAGACATCCAGGGGGAAATGTTGTTTTTCTGCACCACAATAAGATGGATTCACTCCGCGACTCTGAAGAAAACCTATTTCACATTTCTACTCACGGCAGTCCATCTCATCTGATTCATCAGCGCAGTCGGCCTTGTTGTCGCACAGCAGGTGGGATTCGATGCAGTGGCCACTGCGACACACAAAGTCTGTGACTGCAGGACAGCTGACCTGCTCCACAACATCTGAACACAAAGAGACAAAAATATATAAATGGATCTGAAGTAGAGACAATTATCAGGTGTTTAAACTTTTTCAAGACTGATCCACTAGATGGGAAACTATGTCAGGGGAAATGCCATGATTGAATCATGTGTCTTATGAAACACGGCCTTCCTGCTCTCTGCTTCAAAAGACACAAGCAGGAGAGAAGACAGTAAACAAAAGCAGACAGAGGCCTGTCAGGGAAACCAGAGCATCTTTCCTTCAGCTCTGACTGGTTTGAGACAAAACAGAGAGGAACAGCAAAAATCAGGTGGAGCTTTAAGTGTATGAATGTATGTGCTGTTAAACTTCAAAAGTAGAGACATTAAACAACAAAGTGAGCAGATGAATTGAACTTCATTACAGAATAAACCTTAAACAGACAGACAGTCTGTCTATGAACGGCTCTCAACCTATTCTGTCCACATCTCTGCTTGTTTGTATTTATGTCTCCCTATGTAAGTGTGTTTATGTGTGTGTTACAGAGAGGAAAACAAAAGTGTCCCATTCGGTGTCAAGCATTGTGTCTGGTCCTGTCTGATGTGGAACATCTGTCTCAGACATAAACATCAAACAGCGTCTGTCAGCATCGACCATCACTCAGAAAATCAAACTGTCTCGCTCTCAGACATACCAGCTCTCTCTCTCGCTCTCTCTTTCTCTGTTCGTCTTCTGACTGTGCCAGAATCAATTTCATGCCCCCAACTATCAGTTAAAATGATCACAAAATAATTTTACAGCTTGTGAAAACTGTTGAAAGTACGTTTGATGGAACAAGGACAGAGGAAAGCAAGAGAGGTTTAATGTCATTAACTTTCTAGGCCATGCTTAGTTCTTTTTATTACTAATTCAAGTAAACTTTCTGAATAAGTAACAACAGCAATAAACTTCAAGTTTGAAGGTCAGTACATCCAAAGCTAGTGTACTTTTGACATTTTATTCCTGCAGTTTTAAAGACAGAGTCAATTCACCGGTTCTGTAATCTTCAAAGACGGGTTTAAAGACGCGATGACTTTCAAGGAGAAGTCAGATATGGACTGATATGAAAAGCTGAATATTTTTTTCTTAAACTATCTAAAGTTTTAGTCAAATCAAAGTCACTTTGAAATTAAAGAAGTTCAATTTCTTACTTCTCTCCACAAAGCGACCTTCACATGTGAGCAGAAGTTTGCTGAATACCAGCGACTCAGTGATTACTTCGCCATGTGGTGAGAGTTTTGGCTCTCCACTCCACGGCTCCATTTGGGAACAATGAAAATTCAAGACATTTCTCATCTTCGCTGCCCACCTACTTGTATTTCTAAGATCTAAAATATAGATGAAAGTGCTGCAAGGTATTTCTGTAACAAAGCTGAATTGTTTATTATAAAACACTCATTAGCTGCATTTCTGACTGGATGCAGATGTCGAACAAAAGCTAAGAATCCATAATAATCCTTCAAGGGAATGGTTTGACCTTTTGTTAAATGCATTAATTTGCTTTTTTTATTGAGAGCTCGATTGGCACCAGTTTAATATCTACAAGGTGGTTAGCTTAGCTTAGCATGTAGCATAGAGACAGTAGGAAACAGCTACATGAGATACAAGATATACTGTGTCATAGAGCTTTACAGGTGCCAGTAGGTGGACTTGTAGACTCTCAAAGACATGCTAACAGTTTCCCTCTGTTTCTAGTCTTTATGCTAAGCTAGGCTAAATGCCTGCTGGCTCCAGGTTCTAACTTTCTCTTTAAAGAGCAACTTGACACTGAATTTAACTTAATTTTTGAATCGGTGATTTTTTTTTTTTGCACAATTAATTGTACTGTTTAATGGTCCATTTCATGGTCCATACTGGTTTCCATTGCAATGACAGCAGCTTTCCATGATATCCAAGAAAGAAATTGAGAGATGCTGTCCTCTAAACGCAGAAAATTTGAGAGAGATCTGCAATGCTTGTACATTCAGACATGATTCAGTAACTGAAATCTGCAGGTGATTTCACACAAATCTCATTTACACATGATTAAAATTTGTCACATAGATAGAAAATGGGATCTTTAAGAACTTTGGGGGCACAAAGTGTGAAAGAGTTTACCACTGAGATTAAGTGAGGATGATAAGAAGTATGTGGTGTTTATTTGGGTACTTTTTGTATGAAATATTATTGTGGCTTGTGCAGTTTCATTTGCATAAGCAGCATCTGTCGAGGCTTACAAATGTTGGTCTAATGTGGCCCCGCAGTTTCATTCTAGGTCATTACTTAGCTAGTTTGTTTCTTTTTTTTTGCACGCATATCATTCAAAAAGTGTGAACTGCTCATGTCACCTACTTGGAGCACAGTCTATGAACTCCAGGTCATCCAGGGCGGCTCCTCCACTCACGTCCATCGTGCGAATCCCCTCAAATATCACCTCAAAGTTCCTCAGCTTCCTCAGGGGAACCTCTGCTTGGTACCATTTATTCCCTTGTTGCCCCGTTTTGTTCCACACCTCCAACAAGTCGTTCTCTGTCTGGGGTGAAAGAGCAGCGTTGACACAGGTTGGTCATGTGGTGGCATTTCTGGTTAAAACATCAACTCAAATGTCATTTCATAAGAGCGGATTCAAAGCTGCAGCGGTGATTACTGTCAGAAACACACATGTCAAACTTTAAGCATCACTTAGTCACAAGTCAAGAGTGAAGAATTTAAGTTAAAATGAGATGAAACTAACTCTTGGCCCGACTGCTGCTGCTGCTGCTGCTGCTGAGAAACTCTGAATACCATCAGAGGGGGAGTCATTAAAGTCTCATTAGCATAAAATCGCAGTAATAAGTTCCCCTGCCTTGAGACCTGCTATTGAGAACGAAAGCAGGCTCTCTCAGAGTTATGGTAATGGATTTCTCTCATGCCACATGTGGAACATATTAAAAGACAGACTGATGTGTATTCCTCTGTTAGTCCTCTCTGTCTTTTCCCAGGGTTCCAGGCGGGCACTAAATCATGACTAATACAGCTAAGAAACAACGGCTGTGACTGCGAAAGCGTTTTAGTGGACATATGTGTTACAAGTCACCATCTCGCTGGGTTTTATTGTCGTATCGAGAGCATGAATGTGACATTTTAAAAGTCACACACATCATATTAAAGACACAGTGTTTTGACTCAAGAACATGAGGAAATAGGGCAGAGTTATTGATACTCTTCTCTTTGTCCCATATAAAAATTTAACAACAGCACAGAGGTTATATGTAACATTGATTTGAGACAATTCAGACAAATCCCTTTTTCAACAGAGAATAAAAGGAAATAAAATAAAATTGATCTGCATACATGATATAAGAATAATATCCTCATTCCTGCATAAGTCAGATCCATAAAACTAAGCCAAAAGCATGGAAGAATGAGGCTGCTGATATCCTATATATTCTGACTGTCAACAAATCCAATAAAAAAAACCAAAACCAACAATGAATTGATCCTGCTAACAGTTATGAACCAGAGTCTGACATATGGAGCTACAAAGCTCCACTGTTTCCATTATGAGCCACACTGCTGCACTGGGATTTAAATCATTCCAACATGCATGATCCTGCTGTAAATATGCACTTATGCACCAAATGTGTAGTAATCCGGGTTTAAAGTAGTTCCCAACAAAAGTACATGAGTACTAATTTACTATGGTTTGAGTGATGTTAAAAATTACAGCTGTTTTAAAGAAATTATTTAGCTTTTTGGAGAAATTAGAACATAAATTAATAAATCATTTTTAAAGATAAGATCTTCTGCAGAAACCAATTTGCTTGAGTGCCACAAGGGAAATACAAAGGTCAGACAGCATTGAGCGAATACTTAACAAGATGTTGGAAAGGAGAGGAAAACTGGAAAAATGTAAAATATTACGGCCTTATCCTTGTGTGAAGCCCGATCTGCTACATGCCTCTGGTAGTAACCTGACTGATTTGCCATTCTAGACAAGGTAATATGGATTTAAAGGTCCTTTCACACACAACACACAAACTTTCCATCTTCTTTCTCGCTTGAGGTGTTTGGACTGACTGTTAAAATCCACTCCAGCGTCACGTCTATATGGAAAAGTGCCGCCTTGTTAAACCACAGAGTGTTTAACGGAGGAAAGTATAGATTTAACTGCCCCTCTTCCTGAAGTTCATGAGTGTAATATTAAGACTGGCATACCTCTACAATGATTCATAACAGCTTCCTCGACCTCCGCTCTTTTTAAAGGTGACTGCAGGTCCATTACATCACATCATTAATTTCAGTTTTAGCGCAGCCTCACAATGAGAACCCATCTCAGGGGTGACAAACTCCCCGGCCGCTGCAGGTGAACAGGTAAACATAGTGAACTCGCCAATGAAACACAACACCAAACTTACTGTACTTGAAGTTTCGGTACGTGGCCAGAGGCTTGACTGCAGTAAAACAGACCTGGTCTGATGTACTCACAACCAGAGGACGAGCAATGTCACAATCTACTCTGCAGTTTCAAAGCCTATTAAAATGCACCCTTGGGTGAGGCATGCACAGGCAGTCTCCTCTGCTTCACGCCAGTGCAGCCCTGGCTTGAAATAATCTTGTTACTGTGAGAGTTGAGCACAGATTAATAAGCGGCGTTACAGCAGGACTTATCCAGATTTATGTCATGGAGTAAAAGCTCTATCTATAAAAGCAGCCTTAGAGCGACTGAAGAGTGCATGATACCGGCATTTGAAGCTCTCACTCCATGTCTGGGTGGCATATCAGCTTTTATTCCATCAGTTTGAAGGTTTGGTTCCTGAACTCGCAGACAAGACAACCGCAAGTTCAGTTTGCTCAAAGTGAAGAGCTGATATAAACTGTCATAATTTCATCTATTACCCCACCCCCCAAGTGACAGTCAAGAGGCCACAAAGGAACAAAAGAAGACTTGCAATCACGATAAAATGTCTATATCCCTAAAAACTTGAATTCCCCCTTTTTTCAAACCATAAACTGAATGTTCCACTGAGCTGAAATCCAATTTGTATTAATGGATCTTTTATTTTATGGAACCGCTGGCAGCTGTTTCTCTGTCAACTCACCTTCAAATAAGAGTGCATCCACTTTATTCTTACTCAATCTCTGCTTACTTAAGAAATGACACAACACTGAGGGGATCTGTACAGTGAGCCCATTGTTTGCATGACAGAGCAGCTTTGCAAATGTGCTTTAAATCATGAACATGTTTAAATCATTGTCATGCTGTGTTTTACTTGGGTAGAGCATCCTCTCTTTGGCTGATCTGCAGTTGTTTGGCTCACCATAATGGTAGGCCACACTTTAACTCACTACACCATATGAAACTATATACATGAGCAAATGGCAGGCTGTGCATCTTTGTTTGTGAGTTATTTCTCTCAATCATTATAATGTAATGCTGATTCAAAAGGGATTTGTCAGTACTGCAGTGCAAACACTGAGCCTGCTCTCACAAAATGTTATGAAATAGACATGATGTCTGCAGGGAAAAGTTATATATTCCTTGCATAAAAAGAAAAAGACAATAGTTTGTAATACAAAAACATTGTAATGTGGAGACAGGAAAGAGAGAGGAGGAAGTTTTCACATTAGTTTTACATGAAAAAGAAAGAACAAGTTATATTTTAAAGAATTCATGCTCAATACCCAACTGAGAAAGTATGTTGAAGGCTTACAAGGGAGGGGTTGCAATGCATTACAATAAGTGCTTCTTATACTCCTTTTTAAATGATGTTCTTGAATATAACTACTTTTTCCTTTTGTCATATTTGCTAAATACCTTTGTTAAAACCCCTCTGCTCTGAATTCAGTGATTAAAAGGAGGAGGAAGGAGTCAGGGAGGAGCACCTCGGCTGCAGATGCCTGGAAGAGAAAGAATTACTGCCTGTCTCTTGACCACAAAGTGATGATGATGATGGAGTAAACCCAGAACATGAGGCAGCTCCCAGCTACAGCGTCTCTTCACATCTGGCAACACTTCTCATACCAAAAACCAAAAAAGACAACAGTTACATTAT
>JAPZDV010000013.1:7079563-7107814 GCA_029814665.1 Acanthurus lineatus
AGATTTTACAGGTAGCCAATGCAGAGAAGCTAATACTGGAGTAATATGATTTCTCATCCCAGTTCTTGTCAGTACACATGCAGCGGCATTTTGGATCAATTGGAGACTCTTTAAAGACTTAGAGTGTGTGTGCCGCTTTACATTGTGTCAGACAGCCTTTTCCAACAGGAAACTGAAGTTAGATCGCTTTTCAAATCACTCTCTCCGCAGTACCAGATTGCCTTGATAAAAACAGCAAATTTAACCTTTAAAAATTTAACTGGTCTGCTGCTTTCTCCTTCTGTAAGTTGAGTAGTGGTATTTTGTGATTTTGGTGTTTGAACGGGTTAGTTCGGATTTACCGAAGTCATAAACGAACCGGTCGAGGCAACAGTGGATCAGTAACTCCCGGTTGCTGGTAACTTCTGGTGTTAGGAAGAGAGCGATTTCACAGGCGATTTGACTTCAGTTTCCTGTCGGAAAGGAGAATGTATGTGTGTGAAAGGAGAATGTATGTGAGTATGAGAGAAAATATATGTATGTGAAAGGAGAAAGTATGTGTGTGAAAGGAGAATGTATGTGTGTGAAAGGAGAATGTATGTGAGTATGAGAGAAAATATATGTATGTGAGAGGACCAGAATGAATTATGGCTTGTACGGCCCCTCATATAAACCTACTACTTACTACTTAATACTGTAAGTCTCTAAGAAAGTTAGAAAGTACATGAGGACTTTTCTTAAACAAAGATACCAATAAACAGACAAAAATGTACTCTGCAAAAATTACAAGTACCTTTCTAAACCTTTCTACTTGATTGATAAGTACTTGTTTTTAAATATTAAAAAAAAAAAATTTAAATATACTTGAGGGATCGCACCAAGATGCATCGCTAGAAAAGCATTGCCAGCAGAACCATTGCTTAATGGCGCAGCACACTTGCAGAGCACTCCCCTCTGCTGCTGTGAAATGCAATTTTCTTGTGGTTCTTGGGTGTACATAAAAGATTTAAAAGCTTCCACTTTCAGCTCAAGGGACAGAGTTGCAGCACTCATCAATGTCACTTTACGCTGAAGCAGCCAATCAGATCAAGTAGGAGGCAGGCTTGACTGCTCACAATGTTGTAGCAGGGTTGTAACTTATGATTTAAAAGGGGTGCCAGCACTTCTGTTTCTGCAGACCTTGAGCAGCGGGGGCTGCTGTGAACAACTTTTAGGTCTTTACAAGCATCAGTGTAGTTCAGAGGTCCAACTTTTTGCACCACCTGATATGGTCCTTGCATCTAGGAGCCAGTTTAGCAGCAAAAGACATTTCCACCTCAGAAAGAAAATAGGTTCATATTCAGACTTGATCTTGTTCCAGAAACTCCATAATTCCTTGGTTTTTATAGTGGTAGAACAGACCCAGAGGTTATATTGAGGCTGTAGTTTCCCACACCTCAGGATCCATTTCCATTTGCCATTAGTTGTTACATAAGTCCAGTGCAGAGAAGACAACAGCACCAGAGAGACTATCCGGAACCTCTGGAATAGTGGGAATAGTAAGGCATCTGTGACAGTGTTTTTATTGACTTTCTCAAAATCAACACAAAATCTAGTTTTGCCAGTTTGTCTGGGGATCAAGACTACGAATGAAGCCAAAGCACAGCCCGAGGGTTTGATATTATCCCCCTTGGCATCTTATCAATGAGCTCCTTCATGATTTTAAGCTTTCAGCGTTAGGGTTAACCGTTGCCATCTTGTTCCAGGAGCAGCAGTGGTATCCTGTTCTTCCCCACCCAATGCACCACTGGCACACAGTGGATAGTCCTACACAGCAAAATCTATAGTGTGAATTTGTGTTAATTTTTGCAGTGAAAATTATTTTGAATTGATGGGTGTTGATTTGAGTATTGTTTTAACACTTGCAGTGATGAAATCGCTTTGGGAGCAGTGCTAAATGAGTGAGTTGAATGCAAACACTCCTGGTTGAGTTAAATGCACTCCTAGTGGAGTTAATAAGCCACTGCAGGTTTCAACCGCGTGCATTTCACTCATTACCATGAAAAGAAGAGAAGAAGAAGAAGAAGAAAATGCTGGTTCACATGTACGGTTTCAAAAAGGTAAGGACAAAATATATTTACTTGTACAGGCTGTTAATCCTTATATAAAGTCATATGTTAACATTTAGTGGGGTGTGAAGTGATTATGTGTCATTGAAGCTAGTTGATACTATTGAATGTTAATGTGCTTAACATGCTTTCTAGCTAACAAGCAGTAAATGGTAGTCATTTAAGGGGCACATTTTTCTCTGGTATCATATATATATATATATATATTATATATATTAAATATTAAATGTACAGCTAAAGTAAGTATAGTGTGTTTCAATTTAATTTAGTTGCCTAATGGTGGGCTAGCTAAGGTTTTTTAGGTAAATGGTGGCCAGTGTTTCTCACAAAATGACAGTGCAACTTTCTATGTGTGGTGGGGGAGTGGGTGGCGTCGTCATTGTCAAATACAGTGTTGGTTATGCAGTTGGGGGGGGTTGCATAAATTAATAAGTAAATGGATAAACTAATATTTAGAATAGTATGTACGTGCGTGCGACTGTAAACTCATGTTGTTTTTGTGCGTGTGCGCTTGTTGGCCTTTGTGTGAAAAGGTGGCGGGGCAGATTTAAGTCTGAAGCCACCACAAATATTTGTTAAAACCAGCATTAGCTGCAAACGCTGTAACATTAGAAATGTTGTAAGTGTCAGCTTTTTCATCAGCAGATCACTAAAACCTGCATATAGCCTCTGGTAGGCTTCTAGGCTTGGATGGTTAAATGTTAATATTGAGCAGTAAGATTTTCACAAGTGTCTTTTCTTTCTAGAAATTAGTGTCTTGTCACAGCATTCAGGCCCAAGGTTAGCAAAGAGCAAACACCTGACTCAGTCAGCCAGGTGTGCTAACTTCTGAAAGCTACTGAGAAACTCTCAGAGAACGATGACACCAGTAAGCTACATGACATGCTTGGTTTATATTCCAATTAGCTGGTGCTATATACTTTGTGTATTCTAAGTAGATACTAATTACATGTTTTGCCTCATTTTCCTCCTGATAGACTGGGACAGTGACATGACTTCTCTGCTGCTCCCTCTCCATCTCTTGCCACCCACAGCTGGATGGAAGAGGACCAAGATAAGTCCCAGAGATGCAGTGGACAAAATGATACACTTTCACAAGCTATGTATGTCTCATCTGGTAAAACCCAACAAGCCAGTTTTTCAGTTATATTAACTCAATAAGAAACATCTTGCAAAGGCATATTCTTCCCTCAGAGATGTATGTTTGTAAGAAGAGAGGACTAATCTGAATGTGTGAAGGTTGCCTACTTAAAAAACAACAGCGAGTAGCTTCTTGGGGACACATGGACACACGCATGGTTTGCCATGGCCTGTTTAGCAACTCAACTTTTATGGTGTCCTACAGACCCAAGTTTGCAGTGAGCAGTTGAAAACTTGCTAGTTTAAGGTGTTTGTGTTAAAACTTTAATTTTTCTGTTTTTAGTCATGCTGCAGTATCAATGAACACCTGCAAGGAAGACAGGGTAAACAACCATATGTCCTTGCTGCTGGCCGAACCCAGAACAGGATGGACACTTTCTACATCGTCATGGACAAACAGCTCATCTCCTGCCAAGCTACCAGCTCGTTGGGTGCTTTTGTTTATAGAGCAAACATTTACATATTTTGTCAAATCCATTTCTACCACACATTTTCGCCTGCACAGGCAAACACACGCACCCACGCACGCAGGCACACACACCTAGAAATTAAATTCATTTTGTGGATGGAATTTATATGTTAATTCATGGTTCAAGGACAGTTTTTCTTTCAGCCACTTGTTGATGTTGAATTCAAACAAAGTAAAAGGTGATTCACCAGTGAGGAGACAGATCTCCAGGTGCACATAATAGATAATAATTCTTTAATCCTTGTTTTTTGAGATCCAATAAATACACTGACATGAATACTGAAGTTGCTCCAGCTGTGAGTGACTGATCTGTTAAAAGTGATCTGACAGCTGTGATCCTATCCTGTCCATTGAGATTAAATTGGCATTAGGATTATCATAAATTCCTAATTTGTTATTAAATTGAGGGGGGGAAACCCTCACATATATGAAAGGTGTGTTTGCATCTTGATTGTGGGGAAGTGTGTGAGCACGTTGGTAAGCTGTGCTGTATCATACAGTATAGGTTGTTTCGCGTTTAGACCAGGTTTTGGCTGGTCTAAAGCATGTGAACAATTCTCTGCTTAGCTGTGCTGTTTTATGCTAGGTTATGCCCAGTTACGTTACCCAGTCTTTGAAGGGAAAAGGTGTCCTTTTTCAGTGCGTTGCTGAGTTAAGTCCAAGCTGCGGGTTGGTGAGGGTTCCTGGTGAGTTGCTGGTTGCTCCTTTGTGCAGCGGGCAGACCTTGTGTCCTGGCTGCTGGTGCTGACGGAACTTGCTGACTCCTAGTTGATCCGTTGGCAGGCTCTCGCGTCGCTGCTCTTGGTGAGGAGTGTGGTGCAGCAATCTGCATTGAGCAGGACTGCTGGAGAAGTTGTCTGAGTGAGTCCTCGGCCCTGTTGGGCTTCTGAGGAGGACCGAGCAGAGCTCCTCTGGAGAGGTGGCAGGAAGAGCCACCAAGAGAGGAGAAGAGAAGAGAAGAGGGAGATTCGGGGGCAGGCGTGGCTTATATAGTCCGGGTTCACATCTAGGTGTGAAATCTGGGGGACTCTGGGAAGCCGAGTTTATTGCCCTTTATCTGAGTTCCTGAGGGTCTCAGATACAGGCCAGACTTCCCACTGAGATGTGGCCTGCAAGTCCTTTCTTTGTCCTTTCACATGTTGAGATCCCAACAATAATATGGCAAAATAAGCCTCTGATTGATGAGTGTGCTCAGACAGGACATTTAAATGTTTTCTTGCATTGATGCAGAGTTTCATTTTTTGCTATTCGTTTTGATATTCAACAAAAAATACAGTATTGCAATCAAAATGTTGGCAATGTCACATATTGTTGCTGAGTACTATCATTGAAAGAAATATTATGTCTGTTTGAAACACTGAAACCACTTTCTTTCTCATTATATTTCCCTTCTCTTCCAAATACCCATTAATCCTCAGTCTATGATATAGAAAGAAACCAAACGAATAGGCCAACAATGTAATTACATTTGTCTCTTGTCACAAGTTTGATGCGTTTTTTCCTATTAGCCCCTTTTTTACATTAAGACTTGGAGAAAAAATATAGTGTCTCTCCGACAGCCGGCACGGAGCCAGTGATACATTTGATAGGTTTTCTCTCCAAAGGATTGTTCATGAGCTGTAGCAGCACAACAACACCCTCCATCTCAGGAGAGAGGCTGAAACTGCTCCTCCTCCTCTCCTCCTCCCCCACTTCACTGCCCTCCCTTCAGTTTAATTGGTGCCTTTTTGCTGAGTGGGTGATTGATTGACAGGTCAGGAGTGGGATAAGACACACACGACCCAAAGAGCAAACCGTGCAGTCAATCAAGATATCGTTCCCGGTAGAGCTTCGGGCTGACAGCTCAGGGGGTGCATGCACACACACACACACACGCACACACACACACACACACGCACACACACGCACACACACGCACACACACGCACACACACACGCACACACACACACACACACGCACCTGCACACACACACAAACTGCATACTCAATTTTTAATTGCTTGTTTAGTTACAACACATATTCATCTGTAATGAATAATTTAGAGGTGATCATATTCTAAGCATTCATTTTCTAAATCTGCCTCAACTTAAAGGAATAGTTTAACAATCTTAGAAGAACTATGTTTGGTTTTTTTTTTGCCAAGAGAAGATTGACAACTCTGATCTAGTCCCTAAATAGGAATCTACAGCAAGAAGCTTGTTAGCTTAGCTTAGCATTACAACTGGAGAAGAGGAGAAAAAAAAATAACTTGTTGTATTTTGTGGTTGAATGGTCAAACAAAAAGGCCTCCAACACCAAAACTTGGCTGATTTTTGTACAGATGAATTGCAGTTTTATACGGGAACCTTTCAAATTAGACTCAGAGTATCCATTTCAGTGTTAATGTTGGGGAAATCACAGAAAGCTGATTTTTTATTACATTTTTGAGTTTGTACATAACTTATTCCATCTCTTTCAATTGTTATGGCCTTTTGCATTCAAGCTCTGCAACCTGGCAGAAATTTGCTACTTTAGAACCTATTAAAATGATCTTATCTTTTTGGACCTTACAATAAATGCGAAAATAAACTGTCAGTATGTTGAATACATTCTTCGAGTATTTACATTTAAAATAATGGCATTGAAGTCATTTGTGTGCCAGTTTAAAATAAATTCAGAGTAACCTTTAATTTTCAGTGTTGGTCACCACCTTCCAAAATCTAACCTTTGCCTCACCTTGCACTGTGAGCTCCTGTGGCTCAGTAAAGGCCCTGAGATGCGGGCGGTGTCTCCGGCTGCCTGGGGGAAGGAGCTCTCCAGGTAAAGGTAATGGCCCGACGGGTCCCTCAGAGTGTGATCACTGGAAGGTCCCGTCCCGACTGTTGGTGTGCTGCCCGCTTTGATCAGCCAATCAAAGTCATCCTCTTGGGACTGGCGCCAGGAGCAGAGGTCAAACTCAAAACTGCAGCGCCCGCTAAAGCCCTCTGAAAGACAGCAATAAAAGAGAAAATCCGTCCAGACTTTCCAGTTATCTGAAAATTAATCTTTAGCGAGGTGTTATCGGTCAGACATTAAAGGAGTCTCACTGCAGATGTAGGGGTCTTCATCAGAGTTGTCCCCGCAATGGTCGATGAAGTCACACAGGTTGTCACGAGGGATGCAGTGGCCGTTAGCGCAGGTGTACTCCTCAGGTGTGCACGGCTGATCTGAAGGAAGAGGTGGGGAGCAATGCAGGAAGCTGACATCATCTATCACCAAATCTCCCATGTAGCTGATCCCTCGCTTTGCCCTGAACACGACCTGACAAAGGGACAAAGAACTTAGTCTGTCATACAAACATAATCACATTTTTAAACACCAAGGGTGATGCTTAACATCATTAGACAAGGAACTGAAACAAAAAGGGTGATGCTTTTCAGCAGTTTAGGCACTCAGTTGATGAAGAGTTCAGAGACAAGAGGAAAAGGGCATTTGGACTCTGACAAAGAGTCTCAATGTGAAAAGGCTCTTCAGCTGCTGATTGCACCATCAGTGCAGATCTGATTCTGTCTGTTCTGTCAGAGGTTAATGAAAATGTGCAAAGGGTCGTGGTATTTGACCAAAGAGGCAACTGCTCCCGTGCATTCGAGCTGGCAGGGCTGAGACTGGACCTCTGTCTCTGTGGTCAGACTGACCTGGAATAACCCCAGCAGCCAGACACAGCAAAGGGGTTGCAACTCTGATTACTGTCAAACTCACAAGTTAAGACTCATTAGCCTGAATTAGACTCAATCAATTCATCAATGATAAAGTCTGCATGTCCGACTCAGTCTTCCTTAACTTAAATTAGACCAGTTACATTAATGTGCGCTGTCATCTCAAAAGGCTGTCCTTCAGCTCAAAGTAGATGTCAACAATCTGAATCAATTCTTTTACTGATGAAGTGATGATGACGCTGAAATGCACATCATGTCAAAGGAGCTCTTCTTTGTAAACTATGTGTTATTTCTTGTATATTCTAAACATAGGAAAGATTCATGCACTGAATTGCTTATTTATCATTTTTGTTGCTGTTCAAGCAGCAGTTACTCTCTGATTTCTGGTGATAATCTGCCAATAAAAGCAGCAGTTGTTTCCCTGATAATAAAACAAGTCACAATAATGTCCGTTAAATGTTCTATGCTTCCTGATAAATACTTTCTGACTCATTAAATAAGCTGTTTAACATTTTTTTTTTAATTTTTGTTTGCTATTTTATTTTGACAATATCTAGGTTTATGAGCAATGAAGCTTATGCACCTCAACAAAATCTTACTAGACAAAGTTAATCGTGAACACATATAGAGATGTGTATAATCAGCACACTTAGATAATTGATTTGATTCAGGAGGAGGATATAGACATTTGAATTCACACCAATATTCGTTACACATTTCACTTCTTGATAAATGCATCATGTGATATTTAAGTTATTTTGACACTGTAAAAAAAAGAAATCCTATAAGACCAAATACATATTGGAAAAAACAACTAATGATGCAGCAGTGAAAATCATTGTAAAAACAAAACAAGATTTAATTGCAAAAATGGGAGGGTTTAATGTGGTTATTTACACTTTTAATTGTATTTCTAAAAGACCAAATAGTTCACAGACCTCAACGTTGTTTGTTAACCCCAGAAACACTTCTCCTTGTCTCCATTTGTTTCCTTGGTTGCCGCTCTGAGACCAAACCTGATGAGAAATGTTTCCATATTTCAGCAGCACCTGCAAATGTTGTGAGAGCAATAGATGAGTTTTCTGAATACTATGAGTTCTCTGAGTAATATCCTCCCACTGAGTGCAGTATGTTTAATCTTCTTACTTGAAGTGATCCTACTGTGAAGCCGTTCATGTAGTACCAGAAGACCAGAGTGCATTGTGGTCCAGTGGAGGAGATGACGGGTGTCTGCAGGTCAGTGGTTTGACCGTAGCCTCCGTTTGAACTGTCTGCACACATATACCATCCCTCTGGACTGTTACTACCAGAGGAAAAGCAAGAAGCACAGGTGAAAATTTAAATTTTCTCCACAACTAAGCTAATTCAATCGTACATGAAGGCTGTGCAGGGGTGGATTTTTATACAAAGCACTTATTTAAAATATAATCAGCTCAGAGTTATACATAATTTAAGGTGGTTGAGGCTTTAGGTGGCAGCTAGCCATTAGCTGTCTGCTAGTTGTCACCTGAGCTGGGGTCACTGAACTTGAATTCTTGGCAATGTTTGTGAAGTTGGTGTCTTTTGCAATATTTTTTTTCATGCAAATAGCAGACAATGCCCCAACTGTGTGCCTGTTTCTATATTAGCTTAGAGTTCAGCACAACTCTTTAGAAACCAATGGGTGACTTCACAGAGACTACATCTATGTGTTTAAAAAGTCTACTATCCTGCAGCTCTTAGCACTGTGCCTTTATCTGCTCCAACCCTGTCTGCTTCTATTAAATCCCTATGAAAGGTGTGGCTCCGCTATGGTTAAAGAAGACACCGCTTCCCCTCTCCATTTCACCCGGCCTGCCTTATCGATCGAGAGCCAGTCAAGGCTGCTACAGGACTGAGAAAGGAGAGTTTCAGACAGAAAGAAAGGTGATGAAAGGAGATAGTGTCTGCAAGTCTGGCAAAGGGAAGAAATTACTGAAACATTGTGGTCAAAGGGGGCTTCAATTTTCTGCTCTCACTTTCCACTCAATAAAACATAGATAAGGGTGCTTTATACCCACTATAGATGCCATGCACACTCAGCTTTTTGTCAGTTTTTTCTCTAATAGTTATTTCTTTTAATGAAGTACAGATGATAATGCAAGCAAAGGAGAATAAATGCCTTTAACTCATTAATAAATACTTATTTTATATATATTTATACTTTCTGCTTATGCTCAAAATACCATCCCTGGGCACCTGTACATAGATGAGTTGACAATGAAGTACTCTGTAGTCTTAAGTCTAGTTGTTTTTTAGCTCTTTTACATTTGTTATCATAATGGGCACGGACAGATAATTAAAATGTCTGAAATTTTACCATCTAAGATGACTTTTACATGTAACTTGCCTTTATCCTTAAGTCATAGTTTGAGAGGGTGGAATAAGAGAATATTTGGCAGCTTTTGTTCATAAAACTTCAACTTATTGTCTCAGCTCTGAAGATGTTTTGCAGCTACTCACAGCGTGTGGTCATTGATGGGACGGTGGATCTCATGTTCACTATGAATGCTTGCCCCTTGGTCAGGTGACCAGCGAAATGCATGGATTGAGACCAAAGTGTCGGCACTCTTCCAACCGCAAGTGTCACCGCCTTCAAAATCGCACCAGTCCTTCACTGGAGAAAGAAAAAAGGTCAATTAGATGACAAAAGAGGGGCAGGAAATACAAAAGATACACAACAGGTGTGTTTTAGGTAGAAATTCTGAGAATAGAGATTGATAGATAAACTTTTACCGCAGTGCCATTCATCCGATCCATCAGAACAGTCCTGTCTGAAGTCACACACTTTGCTGTTGGGAACACACTCCCCATGTGCCCCACACAAAAACTCCCCATCAGGGCAGATGTGGGGCTGAACTGTGGGTGCTTTGGTGGTCACCTCAGGGGCTGTGGTATTTGGTTTGGGGAGCTCTCCTGGAAACAGGGATGGTAGAGTACACAAAGTGAATGTTAGAAAGTAAAAAAAAGAAAGAAATATGGAAACAATTACATTGGAAAAAAACAAAAGGTTCAGTTTTTCTGCTATGGCCGAACCATTTACCTTCATATGGGTCACAGTTCAGGAAGGAAAGGTCATCAATAGCAATGTCTCCATTAAAATCATCTCCAACTGTGCCTTCAATCAGAATCTGGCAAGAAGGAAACATTAAAATAAACACAGTAATATATTAATTTAGATTCAAGATTTGTTGGCAAGTTTGCTTGTTAAATCCTTCTAATTAGCTACGAGTTAACTTCTTATAAAAAGGCACTTCACTGCACTAATCTTAGATAGCAAAGATTTCAGTAGTGAGTAAAACCATTATTAGGAAAAAATAGGACATTTTGATAAAAGTGTAATTTCAAATGTGTTAATAATTTTACCTGTTTCGATCTTTAATCTTAACTGGTCACCAAGCTAAAGTTTGCTTTGTCACTTGGTCGAGTTAGCTGTTTGCTAACTAGCAAAGAGAGTCAAAAGTCTTGCTAGGTTGTTAAAAAAACCCCTAAATAAATCATGTATTTTTAAGGAGTTGTTTTAGACCACACAGATAATATTAGAGTAAACATTTGAATGCACTTACTCCTATTACGTGGCCAAAAATATGACTTTATATGAATGCTCATGGTGCTCCATCTCAGATTACAGTAACCTTAGGTAACTGCTGATGCTAATGCACTGCTAATAGCTTAAACTCCTGGCAAAAAGCCTGGATGTTTTTACTGACACTTTGTAATAAGGGTACATAACATAAACTATGGCTTTTATTCTGTGGCCTATTGTAACCCCAGTAGACCATGCCAGTTAGCCAGCAGGTATAACAGAGAAAGGTTATGTTAGAAATGTTATACAGTCATTAGTAATCAAAGGTATTAATTATACATGTTAGAAAATGGTCCAGATTTGGAGAGCAATTCTCTTGCCATTTACATGCAAAATCAAATCGTCAAAATGGCCCCAGATGTTTCAGATACCTCCTTGTGCTTTTGCCCTTTCATTTTTAATACTGTTTAAGTGTTTGAGTGTATTTCCTGCTTGCTTGACAGTAAGCTTTGCAACTGAATATTAAGTTTTGTCACAGCTTTCCAATGCAACAAATCATTAGCTGAAAGATTATTGCGTCAGAAAAGCTGCAACAGCAGCCAGCAGGTCTGTTGACTTTGTGTCTCTGCCAAGGAGAGGAACATCATTTTGAAAATACTAAACGAAGAGAGTCTGATATTAGCTTCAATAGACGACAATTAGAACCTCAGAAACAAATAAATGTTTTCTGCAGTAATCAGACCAACACTGAACCGGCATATCTAATAAGCAAAGAAAGCCTGTTAAATGTTTATTGAAGCACTATCTAGAAGAGGCACCTTGTAAGTATTTATTATAGTTTTTCTGAATACCACATTAGCACAATTCAAGCAGCAGTGTTAAAGCAAACACATTTTAAAATATTTTACCACTAATCAGCCATTTCCACCTGCTGTCTTGGTAAACAGCTTGTCGTGGAAACAGTTTTAATTACCTTTAATGCCGTGAATCTCATTGTTGCTTTTTGCATGCATTTTTAAAGTTCCTCAGTCGTTTTAGGCTGAGACAGGGTTGTCTGCACATGTTTATACAATATATGCCCACTGCGGGAGCAATTAGATTAGCCTGAGGTTGAATTTCATCAGTGTCCTTTCATTTTTACTTTTAAGCTTTCTGTAGTCAATTAAGTAGGCAAACAGAGCCCCTTTTTTTAATACCCCAATGGAGGGGGAAAAGTCGTTAACTGCCTGTCAAGTTAAACTCACTCATGAGTAATGACGAAAGAACATCCATCTTGAGGGATCACTAACGAGTACTGAAGCTATTAAATAGATCTTATCATGCAACACTGTGGTGAACTCTTAAGTACAAACTCTTTGTTAAATACAGACTCTTTGTTTCAGGAGAATTTAATGGTTTCCCGCTGTGTCTACCTGAATCTTAACTGAAATGATCAACTAGTTAAAAGTGTGTGAGGATTTAAGGCATGTAAGGGACAGTAAACAAATAAAATACATAAAAAGAATTTTCTGTTTTTCTTCTTAATGCAACCTAGGAAATGAAATCAGATGACAGTAAGTTCCTGTAAACACTCAGAGAGTCTGATTCATTAAAGCAGAGGCTTGAACACACATTATTATTATTATTTATTCTGCTTTTTGGTTCAGTTTATGGAGCATTATAGTCACCTGGAAAGGCTTAGCACTGTTGAGGTAGAGTGTCTTCCTGTGCCAAAGGTTCCCTTGGTCTCCATATCGTACCCAAAGCATATATCCACGGCCCACAGCTGCAGTGCGGAGGTACACTGCCAGGCAAAACACATGTGAGCCGAACATGTGGTAATGGAAGCGGAAAACACAGTGATGACCCAGTGTGGAGGAATCCTTTCCACGCTGATGGGTGGGTTGGAAGACTCTGCTCAGCAACACAGCTGTGTCCTTGAACTCTTGGGGCGCAGAGGACTCGATGTATAGGTAGTTGCCAGAGCTGGTGCCCAGTGTGTGGTCCTTCCAGGGCCCCGTGTTAAAGGTGGGAGTGGGGCCTCGGATGCGGGTCCAGTCAAACACGTCTCCTCCACTCTGCTCTTGTTTCCAGCTGCACAGTCCATCCTCGAAGTTACACTGCAAATCTGGAGCTGTGAGACAGGAAATTAAATTTCTCTGGAGCAACAAAACAACATACAGCTTCACTGTCAACTACACTTGACTGAATTTAAGAGCAAAAACTAGGCTTCACAAGTAGAAATAGAAACAACAAGGTGCTGTTTGTCTGTAGAATTTTGATGCATTTGTATTTAAGAATATTTTGATTTTCTTTTACTTTATATTTCTACTCTGAAACATTGTACTTTTTAATCCACCATGATCACTTGATAAACATTATCAAAAAATACTTTACAGATTCAAACTTTACAAACTATGAATATGTAAGAAGCCACAAAAGACATATTTTTCACATATAGTCTAATACTCAACACTTTGAAGTGTAAAATCAGTGGAGCTTGTCTTTAAGTGAAGGATCTGAGTATTTCTTGTAATCAAAAAGGTGACACTCACAACATCCCTCCTCATCAGATCCATCTCCACAGTCGTCCACAAGGTCGCAGACCTGCAGGAGCTCCACACATGCCTTGGTATGCACGCAGTGGAAGTGTGTGTTTGCAGGGCAATCCGCCACGGCCGGGGGCATCGAACAGTTCCTGAAGGTGATGTCATCCAAGGCCGAGACCCCGTCGAACACACCCAGGCTGATCTTAGCCAGAGAGATCTGGAAGGGTTGGGTAATGCGTCCAAGCTGGATGGTGGCCTGCTTCCAGCTGGGTCCCTGATCATACAAGGTCTTCCAGATGAGAGTGTTGTTATGGGCCCCATTGATGCGGAGGGTTAGGTCTGCAGCCCCGACAGATATGCCTGAATTATAATGCCTGAAGAAGAAAAGAGAGCGAGATGGAGACTAAAATTTCACTGATGGTAAAATACCAGCACAGCAGTGTGTGCATTTTGTGATGTTTTGCTTCTGAAAAAATTTCCTCACACCAGAAACTGTAAATCACAGATTCCTCTTGTGACAATGCATATGGCTGCTCGACATAAAACATGAGGCCCTTCGATTACTCTGCAGAAAAACAATAAAATTTATTAACCTCCAGAACTCTTCTGCCAGAGGTACCCCTTCATCATCCGGTGGAAAAATAAAATCTGACATTTGACACACACTTTAAGGGGCTATAAAACCGTCAAAACATGATAGATTCAGAGGCATACCTTCTCATTGTGTATGAGAGATGCTGAGAAAGCAGAGCTGAGGTAGGTGAAATTGTGGTTGGAGGAAATTGAAAAAAAAAGAAAAAAAACTGGGGAAGAGACAGCAAAATGAAAAAAGTCTGCAGTCGAAAGTGCATCTACAGATTCTGGTTGTGTTATGGAGTCATGCTGCACTACTTTATGGGGAGGGGGAAAGAAGCTAAGATGTGATTCTCACCAGAAGGTCATGGTGCAACCAGACGCTGATTGTTTGAACATGGGTCCTCGGAGAACAGCCCTCGGATAGACGCTGCTGCTGTTCTTCAGTAAAAAAATGAAGTGGCCTGCAGTGAGAGAAATGACAATGTGTCTACATAAAACACACACCCCCACATTGCTGCATAACAACTTGTTAACTGGCCTTGTGAATCAACTTTAAACTGTTATAGAAGCAGAAAGATAAGAGGTTGATATCTTTGGGTTGTTGCCAAATGGTTCAATTTCAAAATCATCTCTCCATGGGCTTTATGGGCATGACAAAGCAGAGTAAATTAACAATCACATACAAACAAAACATAATGACAACTATGTCTTGTTGATGAGACGGGTCAAAGGACAATAACAAGGCTTGTGTCTAACAGCTGGGCTGTCAAATATGCAGGAGGATGTTTGTTGAGCAGTAACATGCAGAGTCATTTTAATACACGAAACTCATCAAACTAAAACTGAAACCTACTTCTGCACACAAGATTTGAGATGTTTCTCCTTTTGAACAAAAAAATAAAATGTTTAAAGTTTTCAGGAAACCTGTGCACATGATACATAGAAGGCTTGGATGCTTAAACTTCATTTATTTTGAGGTTAATTATTGTACCAAAAATACTATAAAAGAACATGCATGAGATAGTGGAACTGGAGGGTTTGATGATAGCAACTAACAGTCCTTGTAGTGGATAGAGCTATGAAACATCAGCTCTGTTTTGCTAATCTATTAAAAATGTATTAAAATAATAAACTTATTCGTAAAAGACTACGCTTACATATTTATAACCTAAACACATCATGTCATCTTATAAATTTCACACAAGTCTGAAGGTGATTTGGCATCAATTGTCTCTCTCCTTAGCTTGTGAGCTTTAGCAGATGTTAAGCTAGATAGTTAGAATTTTCATGGCTTACATTTAGCTGCTGCCTCATTTGGTAAACACATGTGGATCAACAAATTGAATTAAGCTATCTGTTCATCCTATCTAGCCTTAAAGGCACTGCTCAGGTTTTTTTCACTTATAGGGGAGCCTATGAGACACTTTTACTTCCACATTAAGACACCATTGAGGGCACTTTATCGTGTTTTATATCCACCAAAGGGGTATCCAAAAGTGTTTCATCAAGGCCACCAGTTGAGACAGTTGCTGTGTTTTGGCTGTGTTGTGCAGTGCAGTTGTAACACATTCATTGAAGCCAATTAAAAACAGTTTAAAAAAGGGAAAACGACAGCTGGTCTATTGCAGGCTATGGAAAGCGAGAATCCACGCATCCATTCTGCCTGATGTTGCATGAACTGCTGGTGTGATGGAGTTGGAAAGATCTCTTGGCTCCAATGAACTGCCTAACTGCCAAAAAACACAAGCACATGCCTACATAATGTTGAAGACAAGATCTTTGTGTATTCACAGTCAAATTTTCTAAAGGATTCAAAAAAAAAGCTTAAATCCTATAGAAGCTGCAAATACCAGAGATTTAAGTTTAGAGTCTCTGAATCTGAGCGGCTGTTTTCACAGCATGTTTTCATTATGTGAACAACAGAACAACAGATGGTGTTGCTGAAAAAAAATGCATGAATTTGTTATCGAGTCAATGTACAACACGTTTCCTTGTTATATCCGTTGATATATCCATAGAGGTAAATATTATCTGGAGGGGAACTGTGGAGAAAAGTCTGAGTTGGCCAATAAAGACGTAATGAGGCATAAGCTATGTTAACATATTGAGGTACGTAAACCTACGGGAGATTCATGGCATTAGAGACTGAACAAAATATTGGATATTTCAGTGAATGATGTAGCGTTAAAAATGCAGAATGGGAACAGGGTGTCAATCTCCTTTTCTATTATTCAAATGGCTGAGAAGGCACTTTTCCATGAATTTATTATTTCTCAAAAAACAGACAAAGAAGAGTTTTTCTTTAATTCCACAACCCACACATTTTGATCTGCAGATAATCTTATATTTGGTCAGTTCTTTCTGGCCAAACACCCTGGACACAGTAAAAATGTCTTATCAGCTCTTTACATTTCTATTCTTTTCCCTGTGACTGATAACGGCGACTGCATATTGCTGACGACAGCAATGTTACAGAACATATGTGGTGTACTTGTATTTTTTTTTTTTTTTACCTTCGGAGCTGTTTGTAGTGTGGTCCAGAGGTGGAGGGTAGCCATAGTAATGTGGAGGTACTTCCCCAGAAGAGCCCCGGACCCAGTCGAAGCCATCGCCAAGTGTGAGTTCATACCAGCCACAAGCACCATCCTCAAAGTCACACTCAGAGGCTGATGGGTAGAGATAAAAAAATAGGGCTTTAATGATCTAAAGTTCAGACTGTTAGTTCATTTTTTGACCTTAGGAAATAGCAGGTGACTTGGCATTTTCAACTCAAGGTTTATGAGCTTTGGAGCCCTCCGTTGCATCACATGATCATCTTGGCATGTCTATTTTTCTGAACACAAGTTTATTCTTTAATGTGTCTTAAAAGCTTCCAGAGCAGCTATTGATAATCCCTGTAGTGAGAGTGTTGTATCTAATTCTGTTTCCAAAGTCAAGTTAAAATTTCAGTCTCATCTTTTAAAGCAACATGGATGAAAAGTCCTTAAAGGACTCAGAAAAGTGGACATTTGAACATCAACAGTCCAACTGGATAAACTCCACATCCTGAGGAGGATCATGGAATACAATAAAAAGCACAAGAAGGCTGTCACACACACTTTGATTGCTAAGATGGAAATGAAACTCTCCCAGTTTAATCAGTACTAAAGATGTACAGCTGCTGTGGACAGTATTAACTATGCAACCAGGTTTCACAAAGCCTCACAAATTTAGTGAGAAAACATCCTGAATGCATTACTGCTCTGATTGGCTTCTTCTCCTTAGTACATCTTCCAAACATTACAATGTAGGATGGCCCCATATGTCTGATGGGGACATGAGGAAATGCCCATTATTCCGATGGCTCTTTGATCTGAAATCCCAACAGACTGAGGTTGCAGGTATTTTCCCATTATTCTTAAGTTTTCTCTGTTTTTAGTGCCTGTGTCTTTCTTCCTGTTTGTCTCTGGATGTGAAGATCCATTCTGCACCTCATTAACTCGACTCGACTCCTCCTCCTGATTGTATCAGCCAGCTCACCTGCTCCTCATTATTTCATCAACACTCAGACCTCTTCTAGCTTAATGCTTAAATACTTTACAGCCTTTTGTTTTGCCTTTTGTGAATGACCTTATACAACATCTCCTGTGCTCTGGGATCAAACCTCATCCTGCAGAGCTGTCATCTGCCTCTCCGCTCTGACACTAATCACCTGCTCGCCTCTCATTCATCATCAGCCAACCCTGCCTTCATTACCTTCCTAATAAATCCTGTTCTGAGTCTGTTTTTCAGCTTCTCAGTCCAAACAGTCACTTGTTATTAAACATGGCACCATGCATGGACGTTGCAGTGAGATTGCTGTGTCAACTATTTAAATAAAGTTTTCACATTCTTGATAAACCCCCCTTGTTTGCTTCTATTTATCAACCTACACTGACATAACAAGTTTAAAAATAATTGAAAACTAGATGGAATTCTGTTTAATACTGAAAAGAAAATCCTAAAACAGGAAATAGGCAATATATTGAAATGTGGCTTCGGTGATTGCACACACTGGCAGAAAAATATAAATCACCAAACTGCTTGCAGTCAAATGTACAAATAGGATGTGCATTATTTAAATGTGTTACTTGGCAACAAGGTTCTTACGGCAGTCGGCTTCGTCCTCTCCATTGGGACAGTGTGGGGTGAAGTCACACACTTTGCTCTCCTCGATACACTCCCCACCGCCACAGGCAAACCACGAGGGAGGACAAACAGGGCTTGTCTCTGCCACAGAAATATAAAATGACAGATTAATACAATTGACATTTTTATTGGAATTACACTGCCACTTGGCACTTTGATAACCGAGTGCCATGAAATCAGATGTAGATCCACCAGAAACACAGAGTTACAGTCGTTATCACAGACTGCTATCATGGGAATTTCATCGTTAAAGAGCGTTCATGGGAGATGATGGTGTATTATTACAGATGGGCTCAGCTGCTTCCAGAGAAAGTGAGGTGCATTAGCTGTGTTATGGAAGATTAGACTCAACTGTGAAGTGATGAATAAAGTTCAGATGCTCTGATCAATAGCACGTCCAAGACCCCATCTTTTAAATGAACTCAATTTCATTCCACTTATGATGAGTATTGGAAGCATCAGTGAAAAATTGTTCAATTTTTAAATGGCTTTTGGCTTTCAGTTGAAAATGCATCTTCAAATGGTTGCTTCTTGTAGATTTCTGCAGTAGCGAACTTCGGAAATGAAAAAAAATGCTGGTCTTTTGAAAGTGAAAAAGCAATAGATCCACCTGAAAAGGTGTTTTTGAGTAGTTCGGCCTATTAGACCTCAGCAAGATATTTGCCAAAATGATTAAAGTAGGGCAGAGTTTCTTGGGAGCTGGCTGGCGAACCTAACCCAGAAAAAATGACTAAAAGAAATGGCTTAATATTAGTTGGGCATATAAAAGGAGGGCCGTAATAAACAACATGGTGGCCAGCTCATTCACAAAACACCCTCGGAAACACTCACATATGCAAAGAGTGTGATTTATGCTAACAGAGTGTAAAAGAGGTGTCAAACTTATGCTAATAATACAATTTACAATAACATGTTTTTGTCTTATCCCCCACATATCCATTTTATTATAGACCAATATTTAAAGATCATATAGCCATTATTTGTGACAGAGCAGTTAATCTGATTTTATCGATGTTGTGCACTCATAATTTAGTGCAGCGAATTTATTGGTTATGTAGCAGATAGGATGAATAATAATGGACACGGGACATAAAGAATCCTCAGAAAGTGACCTTAACTGCAGGTAGTTAGCAACATTAGATGTTAGTCACACTTTAAAACAATAACATCGTCTGCTCTTGCATGTAAAGGTCAGGCTACACAGATGAATCAAGCATTCTTCACCAGTGCAGTAATGTGTTATTTCTAATTATTATATGTGACATTCTTTGATTATTTTCCCTTTGTTTGCTTGAGTTTAGGATGCAACTATTTCTCAGTCAGATTTATGTGATTTATAAGATGACACCGAGATAAAAGAGGTGTGGAGGCATCTCACAAATCCTGTGGGAGCAGATGACAGATGAAAGCTGAGGGACCGAGTGCCAAGGTGACCCTGACCTGACTCGTCTGCCTAGACGTGCTAAACTAGGTCTGGTGGCGGTCCAGCAGACTTGTACTATAAATCTGTCTCACTTGTCACTGTGTCTTCTGCTCTAATTTAATAAACTGTACTGACACCTACATTGATTTCTTTCAGCCACCAGGGGGCAGCTCAACTAGCTGGAGACAATTGCAAACAGTAGCCAAGTTATACACTTCTTCTCGAGAAGAAAATCTCCATTTTATTAGCTGCTTAACAATCATCTTTATTCACCAGCTAGCTGCTAACTCCCTCGTTAAGCATTTTCTATAAGAACAAATAAATTAGGGTTAAAGTGACAGAGAAGCGGGCTAACATGGACCAACAGAAATCAAAGATGGCAGCTCAGACGAAGTGGAATTTTCAACCCTAATTATTGGCTGAAAAGTAAAGAAACCTAAGAACTCTTCCTGTTAACGAGAAATGATTAAAAATCAAGGCGAATTAAATAATTTAGTCATGACAGGTTGTCTGCAGACACTCCATGGTCAGTGTATTTAAAAAAGAAAGTGAGAAATATTATCGACTTTTGAAATGTATGTATCCTTCTCGCATTCGTTTAGCAAACATCCTTGAACAAATGTGGTGCTTTTCTTCCTCAGGGACACATTGAATATGCCTGCCCTGTTTTTAGACGTTACAGGTATTACAGTCTCTATCTCTGCTCTGGCATTAATGCTCCAGTGGGGGAGGAGAGCTAAAAAAAAAATTCTGAAGGCCACAGGTTGTAGCTTTAAAGAGACAATCAATAAACAATGGTTAACTATTGTTTTACAGGCTGGGCAGAGAGCGGGAGAATCATCCTATATTGGATGAGTAATAGCAGCTGTAAAGATGCTGCAGTTTGTGCTTGCAGCTGGTTTACCTGTATATCACCAGAGCAACGTTTAAAAATTCTGTCCAAAAGCGCCAAGTTTATCGAACGCTCTCAGCCAAGATGTTCACCTGCACCACATTCATCACTGAGGTGCTGGCAGTGCACCACAGCAGACATAAATAAACCCACAGATTGCAGCACTGACTGTTGTCCATATTCAATGCAGGACGAAAAGTGTCCTAAGTAGTATTTTAACGTCCAGTTATTTTGTTATGGATCTCTTCCTGGATGCCTTGATGTGTTCCCCTGTTATTAGTATTCAAAACAAGTTTGTGACAGTCTGTTTATGTGTGGCGATATTTCAAAATGCCAAGGTCTGAACTTGTCCCGTCTGTGTGGTGAGATGTTATTAATGGTGGCAGTACCAGGCACAGGCACACAGCCGGGACTGAAGGATAGGTCATCGATGGCCAGAACCTCAGAGGCTTCACTGTCTGCTGAAAGTTGCCCCCGAATCAGCACCTGGTGGACACACACAAAACTTTTTTTTAAAATCTTTTCTACACAATCTGTTTGTCTTTGTGTATTCTGGTCTGAATTCGGGGCTAATATTGATGCTCTTAGGAAAAGTCTCCATGCATGCAGCTCCATTAGACTGTACACAGACCAAGTAGTGCTTTGTGCTAAATGCTAAATGCTAAATGCTAACAGGATGATAAATGCAATGACCTCCTGCATTGCAGAGGGCATACTAAGGAGTTGGGAGGAAACTAAATGAGGCTGTAAGACTGTTGGGGCCTGACCAAGTAAATATAATGGACCAAATATCTGTTAGCTGTTGGCAAGTCAAGAATATAAGTACAAGAAAAGTGAGGCAAATAAAGTTGTGTGTTAAAACCATGGCAGAATATGGGCCAGCTTAGTCAGGATGGTGTTGGATTACCTTTGGTCGCTACATTGTCTTAATTGCTAGTAGCCTAAGAGGAGTCACCATTAACATTTAGATACTTTTTGCCTTGTTTGTTTGATTTTGCTGCCAAATTTCTGCAATATTTTATGTGAGATTAATGTTGTCCACCTACTGATAAAATAGACAAGTGGCCAAAATAAATAATTTTTTAAAAATGCAGGCCTAAATCAAGACAACCATATTTTGTATAATATTTGTATACCATAAAATGTATAAATTACACCTCACATCTTCTTATAAAATTAAAATATATCGTGTTGCATGGAACGTTCATGCAATGTGTACAAAAAGCCAACATTATTGATGATATTTAGATTGCATATTAATATAAAACCTAACATAAGTTTCTGTGAAACTGATACAGTCATCACATCAGAAATAAGATGCACAACAGGAGTCGTTTATGTGCAGTGAGGAGGCACTGACCTAACTGGACCCCTCAGAGGCCATCTGGAGTCCCATGAAGCCTGCTGTTAGTGTCCTTATATCCTCATACAATGTCAGTGTGTCACCCTTCTCCTCTTCTCTGCCTTCACCATCTGTCTCAGACTACAGCCAGCTCAGTTTCATAACATGGCTGAACCAGCGCCGGGGGGTAACGGGAGGTCAACTCACTGCCAACAATCACTTTCCCCTTCATTAATCTACTTCCTGTTTCAATGGCAGTTGAGTTAATTGGGTTTTTATTTACCACCGTGATTTTAATTTCAGTCCGCTTGCTTAATGGTCTGCACTTTTTCACCTGCTTAAGTCCTCCAGGGATTTTAAGGATGTCCTCTGTTTGTGTTGGAAAAGACTTTTCCTTTTACAGCTTTATTGAGATTTGTGCATCTAAAATATTACATGCATATAACATTTGGCTAAAAGCATTAAAGCTGCTTCTACTGAGAAAATTTAAGTGACTCAGTGGGTAAAATACTTAGGATATAGAGAGTAATGGTACACTGTCTGACTGATTTAGCAGGGAAATCCTCAGTCATTTCAATGGAATTACTTATATAACCTCAAAGGTCAGATTTTGGAAAAACAAAAGAAAAAGAAACAGCAGCTGACAATGAACATTGTGTATTTGAGTCCAGTGTCCCACCATCCATTATGACTCAATCCACTGTTTGTTTAGATCGGTCATAAATGATGGGCAATAAAACTCCACCGGTGAAGATAAAGCTGCTCTGTGGACTTTAATCAGTGCAGCTTTGATATCATTAGCACTGTGACAGGCAGAGGAAATGTGATGCTTTAGCTAGCTAGCATCATGCCCGTCTGTAACTGAACAATCTCAACATCTATTAGATGGAACGACACAAATCTTTGTGCAGACATTTATGGATCCCTAATGATGATGATGAACGCCGACTTTGGTCCTCTGGACATTTGCAGCTTTGAGTAAATGGTCTTAACAACAATTAGATGGATTATTATGGAGCTGGCACACAGATCATGTCTCTTAATCAGGGTGAATTCTTCTAACTCCGGTGAAATATGTTTGACTGACAAAACATATGATCGATTAGAGTATGATTCAGTGCCTTAAATTCAGCAGTGTACAATTATTATATGTATTTAAAATGTGCTCCACCTCCGACAGATGTACAATTAAAGTGCCCATAATATGGCAATTATAATAAAGTCTCTCTCTGAAAAGAACTTTCATGCCAAACAAGTACCGGTACTTTCACTTAAAAAATTTAGGTACATAATGCTGTTTTTAATAAAGTGGATTATTTAATGGGACTCTTTTACTTGTAATAGGGTTTTTTTTAAAGGGTGGCATTGCTATAGTGAAAGAACAGCATACTGAGTAGCGTATTAATTATAGTAAATGATGTGAGTACTTCTTTGAACAGTGTTTAACATGCAAATTGAATATTTTGAGATTACGTTATTTGTCAAAATTTGCTCAGAAACATTATTCAGTATGAATGAAATCTAATGTACTTTGTTAGTATTGGCACCACTTTCAAGGTCACAAGTGACTTCCAGGTCATTATTTGGCAGTAATAAAATCTGGGTGTGTATACCTGACATGACACCTGACACATGTGGTTATTACGTGTGATTGTAAAGTATAATAGATTTTAAGATGTTACTAAATAAAAAAAAGTATAACATCATTTTTCCATCAAAGACCATCAAAGACAGACATGTAAAGAGCAGTGGTGTTTTTAAGACTCAAGGTATTATGACGTTTGATTAGGTGTAAATATAACTGACAAGAAAACTAGCGTGACACTGTGGGTGTATGTGGGTTACTGTGAGTTAAGTGAAATAAATGTAACAGACCCCAGATGAAAGATAAAACACAACATTACACAACACAGTGACGCACCTAACCACATAATAATGTATGTCCTAGTACTGATGTACTTTACAGTTACGTAAAACCATATTATAGTTAATTCTGAAAGTTGCAGACCTGAAACCTGTGATCACTGGAAATATTAACCACCGTCCGCAGCCAAATATCCATTTGTGGTTGAGCAGAGTGTTTCCAAACTTCTGTACTCTCACCAGATGTGAAACTCTGAACCAAAACCTGAAGGTCTCCATGTTTTGCCCCAACATGATGGAAAAAGCTCATCTGTTGAGTGAAAAAAAAACAATGAAGTTATCACCAGCTGTCATCATGTTGATAAACTCTGTCTGCTTGCCTACGTTTCACATATAGAAACAGAGGATTTTGCTACCTGGCAGGTCTGGTTTGGTAAGAAAACAGGACTTCTCAGGTCTGCTGTGGTTCTGTTCCCTCTGATGGGCAAAAGGGACAGAAAATATGCTAAAAGAGAGAAAGAGAAGTGAAGGGGTAAATGCATGAAAAGTTATAAATAAAACCAAAACAGCATAAGACAAAAATGGCTTTGCAGTTTTTCTCATAAATGTCAGTTGCTGCTACCTGATGTGTTGTTGTTGTGGTCGTGTTTGAGTCCTTGGACCTCGGTTGTCCTGATCCATCCAGAGAGCGTCTCCGAGGTCGGGATCAGGTCACAGAATCCCTCCTCAAAGTCACATCTATTATATCTGGAGCCTTAAACACAAAAGACAATTTTCACTGAGGCTATTTTATGTTTCATCCTGAATATATAATCTGCAATGAATCTGCATTTGCAGTGGGATTCACACACCATAAGGATTCATCAACTCATTTTCCTAATTTTAATAAGGAATTCTCATTTGGTTTTATGTCCAAATGTGCTGGAAGAGAATTCAAAGCAACGACACAACAAAAGAAACACATTTATTTTTTAATATATGATAATTAATAATGAGACTCTTTAAGATGCCTTGGTTTATGAGAAATCTTATTTAAAAATATGTATCTATCAGTTATAATAACTAAACCAAATGTGTTTTTTTCATATATTTTGAGCTTTTTAACCTTTTTTTGTTCTTTGTGTTTCTTTTTGTTATTCTTATCTCACTTTTGAAAGGTACGAGTGCTGCACTGCATCGCTTGTTTATGTGACAATAAAGCCTTTGATTTCTTGAATCCTTAAACTTCCAAAGCAATAACTACAGTTTCAAAAATCTACCCTTAGGCTTTTATACACTTCAAAAGCAACAGTCATGAGGGAAAATGTCACTGTTTTAAAGGTGTGTTTTGCTGTAGGGCCTCATTATAGGATACAAAGTGCGGACATTTGTTTAAAGTGCAAAATGACATTTTTTTTCAAGAAAGAAAGAGAAAACAAAGTGTCCTCTGGGCTATAAAGGCTCTTTTGTGGTTTGTAGCAGAAGCTGATAGATGGTGAAATCCTAATTCTAGCCATTAATATTTTTAACAAATTTATTTAGATGAGTTGCATAAAAGTATATAACATTTAGTTAATGTGTAATTGATGTATTTTGTCTCGAATGACCAAACAGGAAGTTGAAATCAATTGCATCGATAAGGCCCTGTGTCATAATTATTATCAATACAACCTTCCGACAAACCTCCACTGTTGAAAATAGGAAATAAACACTAAATTATCTCAAAGAAGAAGAAAAGCTGCTGATATAAACAGGACATTGTTATGTCAGCTAAATTTGGGCTTGATTCTTTGTAAGTGAAAAGCTGTAATCATGAACCCTGGATATCTAAATCGTATCCACACCTTTGCCTTACAAAAGTTGTTTACTCTCAATGAACAATCCCCTGAAAATGTTGCTTTCACTTCACGCTAATACAAACACTAAGCACTAAAAATTTCTAACTGGATTAGATGAATTTTTCTCCAAACTACCTTTAAATTCTCTTCGTATCACTCAGATTTGAATGATCATACTCTGTTTACTCACAGTCCTCCTCGTCGCTGCCATCTCCACAGTTGTCTGTGAAGTCACACACACAGTCCTCCAGCACACAAAACCCCTGAGAGCAGCTGAACTCCTGAGTTGAACAGGCTCGGACACACCCAGGTGTAAACACCAGAGAGGAGGCCAACAGCAGCCACACGCAGCCCAGCAGCAACGTCATCACCCTGCTTGTTGTTTGTCCTTTAACTACACCTCTTCTTTACCTCCAAGTGAAGCATTTTGTTTTGTTGTTAGGACATGAGGAGGAACGTCTGTCGAGGCAGAGATTTTCCTCAGCGCGTACAGTACGCTCAGATCTGGATTAATCCTGTACCTGTGTTCAAGCTGTTAGCGTGTTGTAAATGGTAATAAATGGCTTTTATGGCTGTTACTCAATAAGGTCACTCTGCTGGTTTGCATGTTGATGTAACATGAACACATGTAAGAAAAGAAAGGAATACAGTTCTTGTAAGTGAGGACATTCTTGTGGAGCTATTTTGTTGAAATTAGAGTTAATATTGGCATTTTAGTAAAAATTAGTGATTAAAAACCAGCAAGACAGCAAACAGCACCTCATAAGCTCACCATAACACTTTATAGTGTCTTGTTAGTTCATGTCTTGCAAAAAATTTTAACAAAATTCAAACTTAGGCTAAGATTTATGTGAAAGTCTAACAGTAAATTTAAATAAGCTTGACTTGAGATTGCTGAGATTTAAATGAGGTACTAAAACAGTTTTAAAATGTAGTGAAATGTGACTGCAGCAAGTATTGTCCTTCATTGTTCACAACAAACTCATGTTTTGCAATGTTACAGTGCTATGGTTAAGATCTTGTGGTGGACAAAAGGCACTTAAAGTTGTGGAATGATTGGGATTTGAGTTAAAATGATCTCTCTCATGAGATCTTTCAAATCCAACTCAACCAAAAAAACAATGTACAGACATGCTAGCAGCTCTGTGAGGCTGCATGTGTCAATATGCACTGCAGTGCTTTTTAGCAATTAAACAAAAAAAAGCACATAACATGCTCACAACAAAGATGCTACCATGCAAGCCCACAGTTTTGCTATTTACCATAATCAAACTTTGGTTAATGGTTAGTATAATTTAACCCTCAGGGATACCTGGTAGTAAATTTCATTGATATTGTCCTGATAGTTGTCAAGATTTACTTAAAACCACAAATGTCAACCACATGGCGGCACTAATGGAAAGTCAGAGGAACATTGAAGGCATTAGGATTCATCCACAGGGCAAAATGAACATCTGAACTAAATTCAGTCTGTCCAATAAATGTTGAGGTATTTGATCAAATAAGTAGATGGAGTGACTCTGCCATCCTTACTGCTGCGTGCTGCTAGCATGGCTTAAATCAGGTTAGTACTTGGTCAGGCATCTGTATGTTGTATGTGTGAGCTGTAGCCTTCAAGGCATGCAAGTATTTACATTCTTAGGGCTTTAAAATAACCACCACTAACAGCACTATAATTTAAATGCAAAACTGTGTCCATACAGGTGGAGACAGTGAAGACTTTGCTGTTTTCAACAAGATAAAACCCATTAGCCCTAACCAATTACGAGTTAGTGAATTTAACATATAACAAGGCAGAGAACCAACGAGGTTGGGAATATAAAATGCCTCGAGAGGATCATTAACTGTGTCCAACAGGGCTCAGCCTCACTTTAAAGCGAGGCATAATTTCATTTCACTGCAATCAATAAAGACGGGGCTTTAAAACAGAGAAGCAGCAAGCCAATACAAGAGCTTCTGCAGTTCAAATGAAATTAACCTTGAGAGAAAAGACGAACTCGACAGCCTCGTGGGGGACGAGGGGACCGGTGGAACAAGGAAAAGATCACGTCTGTATTGACCTCCATTGGCAGTGGTGGTGGGAGTGTATAAAGTGCGGCTGGCAGCATGTTGAGTCTGCTGCCACATAAAGTGCAAAAGGCCACGGGCTGAAACGTGTCCTGTTGAGCTGTTGTTCCTGAATACAAAACCTCAGTCAGTCACTTTGGGCGACAACGTCAGGAGGCAAAATTACATTGAACAAGAGGCAAAATGTACAAGCTTATCCTTCTCAATCTAGCCTTCACATTTTACAGGAGGGTGCAAGATAAGAATAGCAACGTGGTCAATGATAGTGACTCATAACCACAATTAGCTCTCTGACTAGAGCTCAGAGAGATGGGGAGTCATTAGCATCTGCCAGCAAAGCGTTGAGACGTCAGGGCAGCAAAAAGCTACTTCACTGTTCAGTAAATAATGCTGAGTGTCCATTAAAATAATTATTGCCATACAAGCAGCTTTAGTTCAGGCAGATATAAAAGCAACCAGGGCAGAAGCTGCTGGATTATACTACTGGTCAGGGGTGAAAAAGGTGAGAAGGATATGACCCCTCTAGGGGGCTCCAGGTTCGTGCTCCCCCGGAAGAAAATTTTAAATATTTCATATTTAAAAGCATCAATCTGATGCATTTTGATATAAAAATCAAGCAGAATTACAAGACAGCATGAAGGTATAATAAAGTATCAGATCG